>NIVC01004539.1:7500-42792 GCA_002269645.1 Macrostomum lignano
TTCGTACTATTTGGAACAATCGTTATCTGAAGCAGAATTCGGTTATCCTGTTTCTAAATAAACAGGACACCTTCCAGGTAATTAATTACTGGTTACTAAAACCTTTTTTACCTACTTTTTTGAACAAGCTTCATATTTATTCAAAGAAACGGAACATCCATTCAGACACTGATGCAGACGTAAGGATGTTGTTTAGGTTGATTTTCTACTTGAAATTTACACCCCGTTGGAAACTGCTGGCTGATGAAAGTTAAAAATACCCCCCGTAGGATTAATTTGCTGCTGAGTCAGTCTGTCAGATGCATCCCAGCCGCTAGTCATGCTTGCAAGTGCAAAAGCCAAATAATGCACCGAGCTGTCGCCTATGGACTTCTCACCAGCCCAAAATTATTATTAACTTTCATCAGGCAAATTGACCCTAGATTATATCAGATGAGCATTCCATGATATTCCTTTATCCATGAACATAACCTTTTTAATTCAGCCAGAGCAGAGTGTCTATGGGCAAGTCTAAAGTCTATGATCTCTTAAGTATGCGCGTATTATCATAACTATCATTAACAAACAATAACTTTGTTATGTCTCTGTAAGTGTCGGTCGGTCATTAGGAACTTCGCCTGGGAGCACGGGGTGTCGGCATTTGGCTTGTAGTAAGCTACTAAATGTAGGTCACCTTGCTGGACGGTTGACACGAAAGGCAAGGGCAATGGATGAGTTCAGCAGGTGCTAGCTATTATATATTACTAAGTGGGACCATAGACAAACTGGTACGCTCGCAGTATCAGCTAACACAAGAAGAACATATCAAATCAAACGGCAAACAATTGACTTATATTCCTCTGTCCAGTCTTTGCCTTCCTCATCAAGCAGTTCGTCTCGCACTTCTTCCTCTATATGTCTCCGCTCACGGACTCAGCCATCACGTTTGATTTGAAAACGATCTGTCTCTTTCGATTATCTTCCTTTTGCATAGGAGTTGATTTTCGAGTTAAACGCGTTCAGGAATTGAAAAGAACCTATGTACCAGTCTCTGAAATGATGTCCGCTTGTTTGAGTAAAAAAGGAGTTCGTTCAAAATAGGAGGTAATAGTGTAGTAAAGCACACCAGACGAGCACACATTTTGGCCAAAAAAGCTGTTTCCCTAATTTTTATTTTGGTTTTGCTTTGCAGGAAAAAATTCTTAAAGGAAAGACGAAACTGGAAGACTTCTTCGAAGAGTACAAAAACTACCCTCAGCCGGGGCCGGACTCAGAGAATCCCAAGGAGGAGCCGGAGCTGACCAGGGCCAAGAGCTTCGTGCGGGACAAGTTCCAGGCCATCGCCCAAGGCGACGGGCAGCGCAGATGCTATCCGCACTACACAACAGCCGTGGACACGGAGAACATTAGGCGAGTGTTCGCGGACTGTCAGACAATCTTGCGCAGAGTTTACATGGCGCAGCTCAATCTGCTGTGATATTTCTCATCTATGCTGTCGTTCGAATTGTATTCGCTTTGTTGTTTACTAATTGTTTCTGCATGCCCGCTACTAATTCTTCATATCGATATATTTAAAGCTACGGCTGAATCATTTAATAGGAACCTATTTTCATTTAGTTCTGTACGTATATATATATTTGCTTACTGTGATTACTATTACCTGTTCTGCACGTCTGTTACATTGTTAAGGAGTTGAGTGACAACAGATTTGAAGTATCAAAGTATCTTTACACTTGCAGGTGAGACTTATCAAAAGCTTCAATATGTGGAAGCTACCGACTGGGGGTTGCGCAACTAGTCTAAATGCACTATTTTCGCTAAATTATCCGCTTATCCGCCCATGCCATTAGTTAAATCGCGATATTTGCAGGAGTTAAAATAGCGTAAGACCAACTTCAATTATAGTTTAGAAAACACATTAAGAAAAAAAAATTAAGAAAACTTTCACGTGTTAGCGAATGAAACGCCTCTGTAGGATAAAGCATGGTGTGGAAAGTGCAAGAGCGGATAATTATGTCTACCGATTGTCTGTTATTAATCAGACATGATTGTAAAGGCCAAAGCAAGACCTTTAATTAACCGAAAAGCAACTAAGGCATGACATTCTAGTATACATATATCTACGTGTATATAACGTGTGTAGCTGTACTGTACCCCTACTACGTAACTTTTATTTCTCAGAAGCATTTCAGTCCCAAACTCCTTATAGCTACTTAGCTACACGACTTATCCCTTAATCATGATTAACTAGAACCCTTAATAAATCAAACGGTAATCCCGATTTGTGTTTTCTTTCCTTACAGTACCGAAAGTGGTTATTTTTCAGAGCCAAACCCTCCTGTAATACCCCGGCTTAACGACTAACACTGTGGTGAAACTCTTAAATAAAATATTCTTTATTTTTATGCTGTCAAACACTTTTGCTCAGGCAGTGTAAGTCATGACTTTTATCCATGTAAAAAAATAGGTTACTGTATAGAAACCTAAATGAGTATAGAATTGTTTCTATAAAGTCGCGTACGTTAGCGAGACGTTTCAAGTCCAGATGTTTTATATACTACTCATATAGTATTATAAGTAGACAAGTCCAAAGATTACATGTAGTTGATACATTCATATCCAGTCATCGAATTCATAGGGACGCTAAAACTCGCTTTTCTTAGAAATGAGCTGGAGGCCGCGTCAGAAAACGCATATTTGTCTAATTGCTAGTGCATTAAGTAGTCTCTCGAGAACGAGCTCAAAGATGTTTTGCCATGGACAAATTCGGTCGGTATAAGCAGGACGCTTTAACGATATTTTCGCCACTCGTTCGCGACCTTCTCTAGGCGTCGCTCTCAAGAGATGCCTGCGTCTTCTATTATAGATGCCGACAAAGGGTATTCCGCTATTTCCAATTGTAAATACGAAATGAGACAGCGCCAGGAAGCTCTGCTAACGAGAATGGCAGTTAACAGCTCTTGTGGAATTCCGAACCAGCTGGGTGATTATCGAACTCATTCCAGGAATCAGAAACTCTGCGTTATTTTGTCTGATGCTGGCTATATTCTTCCCGTGAGCAGAGAAGGATTGAACGCAACTTCCTCAGTCGGTTCGTTCAGCCCCAGCAGTTTCGTTGCAGGACAGGAGGGTTGTTGTTGCATGCGGACCTCGTCCAACTCCTCGAGGATGAAGCGCGGGACTCAGAAACAGATCACCATGGTGAATTTTACGAGTACCTACCCCGAGCTCAACTACCTTCTCTGAGCCCACACTAGAAGCTTGATGATCAGAAAACTACAGTACAAGTAGTGTCCACATCAGATTTAATTAAATTTGAGTTGCTTCTAACTTGGTAAGGTGATATCAAGGAATGTCATTGTTTTGCATAGTAAGCATAAGATAACAAAGGCATAACATTCAAGTACATTTTGTACAGTATGCACATCTAGCTTTAATATCAGTCAAATGCTAAACCCAGCTTGACTCTACGGTCAACAGCACTCATTAAAAGTGATCATTACAATAATTTAGCTTAATGGAAAACTGAAGTAGGATGCTACTTAAAACTCGCTTTTATTAGAGATTAGCAGGAGGTCGGTTATGAAAGCGTCCCTGTTATTTCGTCATCTAGGGTGTCTGTATGTATGACCCCCCTCCCGGTTCTGGTCACTTCGTCATCTTAATCAACATACACTAACTGAAGGGAGTCATTTCGTCATCCACAAGCATGTCAATTTTAAGTGAATTAATGTGGATAATTTACGAGTATAAAGTATTTATTGTATGCAAATACGTGTTCTTAAAGTATTAATTGTTTGAATTTTTTATACTTAAGACTTTGTGCCCATCTCTATTGGCGATTACTCTCTCGAAGGGTCCAAATTTACGGTTTAGTTATATGTGCATTGTTACACACGAGTGTGTTGCAATGGATTGTCATCCACCACTTAGCCGATTGAAATTGATAACAAAGTATTGATTAACCTAGGTTCCAGGTATTATTAAAATATTTGCTAACTTCATCTCATATCACTTTAGAATGCTACTTAGCTCCTGGTCACTTCGTTATCCTATATGACGAAATAGAATATAACAATTGACCAGCAACCAATTAATGCATATTTGTCGTATCGATCGTATTTTAATATAAATCAAATTCTAACCGCTGTTCGCATTTGCATAAAAATACAACTTTAAAATTCAAATAAAAATCTTGTCTCCCCATTTTGTCTAACCCAAGGGGAAGTTACTCATACAGATTTAAGTAGCTAGAAACTCATCGATATATTAATCAATTTTATTTAGATTTTCAGGCAAAAAATGTCTGTTTGGTCTGCGACTGCTCCGGCATTATGCAAAATTGAGATAAACCCCTGAGACTGGCTGATTCACTATACTTTGTTCCTAATATATGCTTAACTAAAGATGCGTATTATTTCAAATAACAAGCCCTTAAGAAACTTGTTTATGTTTTGACAATAAAATAAATAAAATATTGCGAGCAGGCAATTTAATTAGTAGCATTTATTAAAAAATTTATTACGCAGGACAAAATATACTATTTTAGTTACCAGCTGTTTCCTACAAAATGCTGATTAAGACAGAAAAAACTTACAAAATATTGTAAATATATATCGGTATTGGCTAAATCAACGAGTGTTAATTAAGACTTGTAGCTTTGAGCAATAAGTAGAAAAAATAAATCAGCACCAGTAAATTCAAGCTAATATCATTACTAATTCACTGTTTATTACATTAGTAATAGCATATGAATTATGCAAATGTAATGAGGATGGTCATACATGTAAATAAAAAAGAAAATTGCATGTATTTTGCAAACTAAATTGCCCCCCACCCCGATGAAAACGAGAAGGCCAAGAAGCAGCATAGAGTCGTTGCAGGTAACACAGGTAAACTAGGAAAGAAGTGACTCTAGACGACTCTAAAACAATTTGAAACGTTTTACTGTCTCAATTGTCTGCGACTGAGACCGTACAGTCGGATCTGAGGCGTACCAGAGTCGCTGTAAAATCACTGAGTTGCGTCTTTATGAATTAAAATCGCACTTCGCATTTATATAACAACTTAATTTAGTTTACTTGAGTTAGTCGTTTGTGTCGTTAAAATGTCACAAAAGATCGCTCTAGAGTCGCTAGAGACTTAAATATATTGTGTGCAATGACTCCTTAGCGATTCTGGTCAGGGCAACGTTCTCAACAGGTAGTAATTGATGGACAGGTTAGTTAGTCACACTAATAGCAAATAACTATACAAACATTTATGCACACATCAGAGCTAGAGCTGCAGTATATTGTAGGTCAGTTAAAATTTGCACCTTGAAAATACCGGCAATCACTCTCCGTGACTCTCAGCAGTGCAGTCGGTCAGCAGAGCCTTGGACTCTTCATTCATCGTCCGATTGAAATCCTCGCGCAGGTAAGACTCCAGATGGCTGGGGTTCGTGTCTACAGATTTTGTAGCGTGCTGTTCAATCCACGGGTGGCACTGGATGTCCTGGAGGCTGATGCGGTCCTTGGAGCGCTTGCGCAGAATGCGGCTGATCAGGTCTCTGATGGCAACAGTTTTTTATGGGAATCAATATATAAAAGACATAGGGGGCGTAAATAATTGGAATTTTCTAATGTCGAAAGTGCAAGCTTGGGAGTTAATTCAGAGTTGAGATGAGAAGTGAGATTTGTGAGATGAGAGTGG
Organism: Macrostomum lignano; assembly: GCA_002269645.1. Taxonomy (NCBI): domain Eukaryota; kingdom Metazoa; phylum Platyhelminthes; family Macrostomidae; genus Macrostomum; species Macrostomum lignano. The sequence goes on from NIVC01004539.1 coordinate 13,174, forward strand.
GATCTATGTGATAGGAAGTGAGATTTATGAGATGGTGGGTGAGATTTATGAAATGGGAAGTGAGAGATTTATGAGATAGGAAGTGAGATTTATGACGGGAAGTGAGATTTATGACGGGAAGTGAGATTTATGACGGGAAGTGAGATTTATGAGGTGGTGGGTGAGATTTTGAGATGGGAAGTAAGATTTACGAGATGGGAATTGAGATTTATGAGATGGAAAGTAGGATGTATCCAACTTTATCCACGCTTTAAACAATATTTATCCAACTAAACTAATTCATGAGATTAGAAGTGGGGTTTATGAGATGGGGAGTGGGATTTATGAGATGGGGAGTGGGATTTTTGAGATGGGGAGTGGGATTTATGAGATTGGGAGTGGCATTTGAGGCGGCAAGTGGGTTCATGAGATTTGACATTAGAAGAATAATTATTAAAAAAAACCGGTAAGCAACAGAAAACGACAAAACTGTCCCCTCCTAACCGCCTCACCTGGCCAGAGGAGAGATGTGCTCGGGGAAGGTGAAGTCCACCATAGCGATTCGTTTTTGGGTCCCGTGCTCATCTTCGTCCTCGAACGGAGGCGAGCCGTGCAGCATCTCGTAGCAGAGGACGCCCATCGTCCAGACGTCGACGCCTTCATCGTGGGTGACCCCTGTGACCATCTCTGGCGGCAGGTAGTCCAGGGTGCCGCACAGGGTTCGCCTCCGCTGCGATGGCGCGTGCACCGACCAGCCGAAGTCGGCGAGCTTCAGCTCGTAATAGAATCCCAGCAGCAGGTTCTCCGGCTTGATGTCTGCGATGGGGCAGCGGGGGTTCGACTCTGTTCTAACTGCACTGGATTCTCACCCATGAGAATAGATCTGGCTACATGGGATTCTCACTCATGAGAATAGATCTGGCTACACGAGATTCTCACCCATGAGAATAGATCTGGCTACACGAGATTCTCACACATGAGAATAGATTTGACTACATGAGATTCTCACCCATGAGAATAGATCTGGCTACACGAGATTCTCACCCATGAGAATAGATCTGGCTACACGAGATTCTCACCCATGAGAATAGATCTGGCTACACGAGATTCTCACCCATGAGAATAGATCTGGCTACACGAGATTCTCACCCATGAGAATAGATTTGACTACATGAGATTCTCACCCATGAGAATAGATCTGGCTACACGAGATTCTCACCCATGAGAATAGATCTGGCTACACGAGATTCTCACCCATGAGAATAGATCTGGGTACACGAGATTCTCACCCATGAGAATAGATTTGACTACATGAGATTCTCACCCATGAGAATAGATCTGGCTACACGAGATTCTCACCCATGAGAATAGATCTGGCTACATGGGATTCTCACCCATAATAATATATTTGGATACATGGGATTCTCACTCATGAGAATAGGTCTGGCTACATGGGATTCTCACCCTTGAGAATAGATCTGGCTACATGGGATTCTCACTCATGAGAATAGATTTGGCTACATGGGATTCTCACCCTTGAGAATAGATCTGGCTACATGGGATTCTCACCCATGAGAAAAGATCTGGCTACATGAGATTCTCACTCACCCCTGTGAATGACCTGCTTGCTATGACAGAAGGCCAGGGCATCAGCTAGCTGGTACATGTAGGTGGCGGACCTCCGCTCGCTGAAGCGGCCCATCCTGGTGAGCAGGGAGTACATCTGGCCTCGAAAGGCGTACTCAAGCACCAAGTAGATGCGCTTCTGATCGTAAAACATTGTATAGAGCTGCAGAATATGCGGATGCCTCAGATGACTCATAATCTCAATCTCGCGATGAAGCTGGTGCTCCATCCGACCTTTGACCAGCTGACTTTTAAACAGAATCTTCAGAGCAACCAGGAAATCGTGCTTCTTCTCCTTGGCTAAATACACATTGCCGAACTTGCCCTTGCCGAGCGGGCAGCCGATGTCGAAGTCGGAGATTTTCGACATTCGAGTTTGGACGCCGGAGACTTGTGGCGACAGAGGCTGCTGATTGTTCAGCTGGTTCTCCACCGATGACAGCGCTGACGAAGACGACATTTCCAAAGTCTTGAAAGAAAAATTAAAGAAGTGTTGCATCTTAACTGCAGAAAAACTGGGTCTTCAAGAACTGCCTATTTTCAGTAAAATTAGTCTGCAGTAGGAAAGGGGGAAGACAGATTGAAAACGGACCCCAAATATTTCGGTTAAGTTGCGCATTTGATGAATAGTTGGGGAAGAGAAGAGGGCAAGAGAAGAGGGCAAGAGAAGAGGGCAAGAGAAGAGGGCAAGAGAAGAGGGGAAGAAAAGAGGGGAAGAGAAGAAAGAGGGGAAGAGAAGAGGGGAAGAGAAGAGGGCAAGAGAAGAGGGGAAGAGAAGAGGGCAAGAGAAGAGGGCAAGAGAAGAGGGCAAGAGAAGAGGGCAAGAGAAGAGGGGAAGAGAAGAGGGGAAGAAAAGAGGGGAAGAGAAGAAAGAGGGGAAGAGAAGAGGGGAAGAGAAGAGGGCAAGAGAAGAGGGGAAGAGAAGAGGGCAAGAGAAGAGGGCAAGAGAAGAGGGCAAGAGAAGAGGACAAGAGAAGAGGGGAAGAAAAGAGGGGAAGAAAAGAGGGGAAGAGAAGAAAGAGGGGAAGAGTAGAGGGGAAGAGAAGAGGGGAAGAGAAGAGGGCAAGAGAAGAGGGGAAGAAAAGAGGGGAAGAGAAGAAGGGAAGAAAAGAAAGAGGGGGATAGAAGAGGGGAAGAGAAGAGGGGAAGAGAAGAAAGAGGGGGATAGAAGAGGGGAAGAGAAGAGGGGAAGAGAAGAAAGAGGGGGATAGAAGAGGGGAAGAGAAGAGGGGAAGAGAAGAAAGAGGGGGATAGAAGAGGGGAAGAGAAGAGGGGACGAAAAGAGGGGAAGAGAAGAAAGAGGGGAAGAGAAGAAAGGGGGGGATAGAAGAGGGGAAGAGAAGAGGGGACGAAAAGAGGGGAAGAGAAGAAAGAGGGGAAGAGAAGAAAGAGGGGGATAGAAGAGGGGAAGAGAAGAAAGAGGGGAAGAGAAGAAAGAGGGGGATAGAAGAGGGGAAGAGAAGAGGGGAAGAGAAGAGGGGAAGAGAAGAGGGCAAGAGAAGAGGGAAGAGAAGAGGGGAAGAGAAGAGGGGAAGAGAGGGGGAAGAGAAGAGTGGAAGAGAGGTTAATTGGGAGACAGTGGTAAATAGCGAAACGGCAAAAACAGCCCAAGAAGCAGACACTAATTGGCATCGGCCTCACAAATCTTTCCTGACAACTAAACGAAGCAAACCGATAGAAATGAAGACAACGCGGAATTGCAGTTTGCTTTTTAACTGAGCAGAAAAGCATGCAAAAATGAGTTCAACTTTATTATCAGTATTGGTAGAAATATATTACTCAAAATGATATACGTTTCTTATTGGCATACAGAACCATATAAAATAATTTGCGAAAAAAACAACCGCTCGTGCTTATGAAAATATTGTGAATTAGCTATCGGGTTAGACTACATACTACTAATTAGCTAAATTAAAAGTAGTAAGCTAAAGGTTAGATAATGCATAACATGCGATGCTTGTAGAAAAAATGAAATAGAAAAATTTGTTTTATGGAGAAAATAATAAATAATTGATTTCTATCACCGATGCAGGGAAGCGAATGACAATGGTGTGATAAACATGGCATTATGATTGACCGGACAATTGTTCATAATTAATACACGAAATAATGGGAAGAACTATTTTTGTTCATATTGGATATATCAAATTGGATTAGATTATTGGGAACAGGGGAGATTAGATTATTAGGAACAGGCGAGATTAGATTATTGGGAACAGGCGAGATTAGATTATTGGGAACAGGGCAGATTAGACACGGGAACAGGGGAGATTAGACACGGGAACAGGGGAGATTAGATACGGGAACAGGGGAGATTAGATACGGGAACAGGGGAGATTAGATACGGGAACAGGGGATATTAGATACGGGAACAGGGGAGATTAGATACGGGAACAGGGGAGATTAGACACGGGAACAGGGGAGATTAGATACGGGAACAGGGGAGATTAGATACGGGAACAGGGGAGATTAGATACGGGAACAGGGGAGATTAGATACGGGAACAGGGGAGATTAGATACGGGAACAGGGGAGATTAGATACGGGAACAGGGGAGATTAGATACGGGAATAGAGGAGATTAGATACGGGAACAGGTGAGATTAGATACGGGAACAGGGGAGATTAGATACGGGAACAGGGGATATTAGATACGGGAACAGGGGAGATTAGATACGGGAACAGGGGAGATTAGATACGGGAACAGGGGAGATTAGATACGGGAACAGGGGAGATTAGATACGGGAACAGGGGAGATTAGACACGGGAACAGTGGAGATTAGATACGGGAACAGGGGAGATTAGATACGGGAACAGGGGAGATTAGATACGGGAACAGGGGAGATTAGATACGGGAACAGGGGAGATTAGACACGGGAACAGGGGAGATTAGATACGGGAACAGGGTGAGATTAGATACGGGAACAGGGGATATTAGATACGGGAACAGGGGAGATTAGATACGGGTGTAGAAAAATAACTGAAGAAATAACACTGGCCAGTGAATACGTTGACAATAACAACTTGAAAACCAACGTTAGGATGAAAAGGCTCCTCCAGCAGTATATTTATTTGCGTGGTTGAGAGAGGGGGGTAGAGAATAGATAAGAAGAAAATGGGTAAGAAGGGCGAGGGCTAAAATGCTCTAACGAGACCGAGGGGGGGGGGGCTGACTGAAAACTCACCGATCGATAATCGGAAAACAAGATAAGAATGTACAGTACGTAGAGCGCGGTAGATAGAAGATGGACTAGGCACACAGGGAATGGAAGAAAATGAAAAGGGAGCAAGTGAATTCTATTAGCGCAAGCTGAAATTTCGCGACAACGGGAACAGGGGATATTAGATACGGGAACAGGGGAGATTAGATACGGGAACAGGGGAGATTAGATACGGGAACAGGGGAGATTAGATACGGGAACAGGGGAGATTAGATACGGGAACAGGGGAGATTAGATACGGGAACAGGGGAGATTAGATACGGGAACAGGGGAGATTAGATACGGGAACAGGGGAGATTAGATACGGGAACAGGGGAGATTAGATACGGAAACAGGGGTGATTAGATATGGAAAGTTTGGAATGGGAGAAAAGCTGATTTATATGAGGAAATGTTTTAACACTTACATTGATTAAGATTAAGCAACCCTGAATTCGACAGTCGAAGCAGTAGTATAGGCAGAAAACGATCGTATTGTAAAAAATGTAAACAAAGATTTCCTCACACAAAAAACCGAAGCCAGTCAAAAAATTGAATTCAATCCATCAAACAACTTGACGATATTGAACCGCGCAGCAAAACTACGAGCTAGAAGCCAGCCTACTCAAACTTGATGCCCTGAGCCAGCGGCAGGTCCTTGCCATAGTTGATAGTGCAGGTGCTCCGTCGCATGTACTGCTTCCACGCGTCGCTGCCAGACTCCCGGCCTCCGCCAGTGTGCTTCTCGCCGCCGAAAGCGCCGCCAATCTCGGCGCCAGACGTCGGTATGTTGACGTTGACGAGGCCGCAGTCGGAGCCGCGAGGCCCGATCCAGCGGAACAGGTTGCTGAGGTCCCGGGTGAATAAACTGGATGACAGGCCCTGCTTCACCTGAGGGAGTTTGGCGGCTGAGGCTGGAGATCTGCTACTGGTAATCTCACTCAACTAATCTCACTCAACCAATCTCACTCTCTACCAATCTCACTCTCTACCAATCTCACTCAACCAATCTCACTCTCTACCAATCTCACTCAACCAATCTCACTCTCTACCAATCCCACTCTACCAGTCTCACTCAACTAGTCTCACTCAACCAATTTCACTCAACCAATCTCATTCTCTACCAATCTCACTCTCTACCAATCTCACTCAACCAATCTCACTCTACAAATCTCACTCAACCAATCTCACTCAACCAATCTCACTCAACCAATTTCACTCAACCAATCTCACTCAACCAATCTCATTTTCTACCAATCTCACTCAACCAATCTCACTCTACCAACCTCACTCAACCAATCTCATTCTCTACCAATCTCACTCTCTACCAATCTCACTCAACCAATCTCACTCTCTACCAATCTCACTCAACCAATCTCACTCTCTACCAATCTCACTCTCTACCAATCCAACTCTTTACCAATCTCACTCTACCAATCTCACACTCTACCAATCTCACTCAACCAATCTCACTCAACCAATCTCACTCAACCAATCTCACTCTCTACCAATCTCACTCAACCAATCTCACTCAACCAATCTCACTCTCTACCAATCTCACTCAACCAATCTCACACTCTACCAATCTCACTCAACCAATCTCACTCTCTACCAATCTCACACTCTACCAATCTCACTCAACCAATCTCACACTCTACCAATCTCACTCAACCAATCTCACTCTCTACCAATCTCACTCAACCAATCTCACTCAACCAATCTCATTCTCTACCAATCTCACTCTCTACCAATCTCACTCTCTACCAATCTCACTCAACCAATCTCACTCTCTACCAATCTCACTCTCTACCAATCCAACTCTTTACCAATCTCACTCTACCAATCTCACACTCTACCAATCTCACTCTACCAATCTCACACTCTACCAATCTCACTCAACCAATCTCACTCAACCAATCTCACTCAACCAATCTCACTCTCTGCGGGGGCCCAGCGGTAGCGCAGCTGCTCTGGTGTGCCGCGACCCAGGCTCGATTCCAAGTGCAGCCACATTAATTTGGGGCTGGATTGGAATCTTGGCTTGGCTCGCTTGTGCAATTAACGGCCTTGAGAGCCAACCCCCCCAAGGCGCAGTGAAGTGTACATGCCTAACAATTGATAAAGTTAGGGCCGCTGTACATTCCTGTGTGAGTGTGTGCCTGCGTAACGTATCCGCGCGCTTGTATGCCTGCTCAGGGGAGTCGGCGGAATGGGCAGTAATGCCTCTCGCCGGTTGTGTGCCTATGACGCTTAAATTGCGCCAGGGTGCACACAACCCCCCTGCCTCTGCCTCTAATAAATCTCACTCTCTACCAATCTCACTCTCTACCAATCCAACTCTTTACCAATCTCACTCTACCAATCTCACTCTACCAATCTCACACTCTACCAATCTCACTCTACCAATCTCACACTCTACCAATCTCACTCTACCAATCTCACACTCTACTATAATCTCACTCTCTTCCAATCTCACTTTCTTTCAATCTCATTCTCTACCAATCTCATTCTCTACAATCTCATTCTCTTCCAATCTCACTCGACCAAATTAAACTTCCTGTTCTAATATTCTCACTTTCTAAGGTGCATTCACCTCACTGCATCCCAACTAATCTCTAACTATTTCCACTTGAGATTTGAGTCTATCAAATTCTACTAGTGTAATCAATAGTCCATAGTAAATAAGCGCAGATGGTAAACAAAAAATTTACCGAATTATTAATCCGAATAGCCTCGTCAAGCGAGTCGCACTTGAGCGCGTACACAATCGGAGCGAAAGTCTCCTCTTGCACCAGCGGCGAGTCCGGCTTCAGCCCGGTGATCAGGGTCGGCTCGACGAAGTAGCCGCCGCTGCTGGACAGGCGAGCGATTCGCTTGCCGCCGAACACGATCTGGCCGCCCTCCGCCTGGGCCCGGGCCACTGCCGACTCGTATCTGGTGTGCGGTGGTAGATATGGGCTGATGGACAGACTGACAGACAGACAGACAGACACTAAGACAGACAGACAGACACTAAGACAGACAGACAGACAGACAGACAGACAGACACTAAGACAGACAGACAGACAGACAGACAGACAGACAGACAGACAGACAGACAGACAGACAGACAGACAGACAGACAGACACTAAGACAGACAGACAGACAGACAGACAGACAGACAGACAGACAGACGACGAACAGACAGACAGACAGACAGACAGACAGACAGACAGACAGACAGACAGACAGACAGACAGACAGACAGACAGACACCCTGACAGACAGACAGACACAGACAGAACTCACTTTTCCACGGAGGCAGGCGAGTGTAGCGGGCCGTACAGCACGCCCTGTTCAACAGGATCGCCAGCCTTGGCCATGAGCGACTCCAGCGCCTTGCCCAGCCGGGACACGACCTGATCGTGCACGGAGCTGTGCAGCACCAGCCGCCTGGTTGAGGTGCAGCGCTGACCGGCGGTACCGGCGCAGGCGAAGACGGCTGACTGCACAACCATGTCCAGATCCGCATCGGCGTTCACCAGGATGGCATTGTTGCCGCCCAGCTCGAGCAGACTGCGGCCGAATCTGCCAGCCACAGTCACCGCAACCTGAGGGGCGCATTATTAGCAATCTGGCCATATTTAATGAGAAAAAATTGGCACAGCTGAACCAGTTTAGCTACAGTTTGGCACCCTTGACCTCCTCTGAAGTTTGGCACCCTTGACCTCCCCTTACGTTTGACACCGTTGACTCCCTCGAGTTTGGCATTTTTGACCCCCCCCCCTAAGTTTGGCACTCTTGACCTTCCGAGTTTGGCACCCTGACTCCCCCCTAGTTTGGCACCCTTGACCTCCCCACCCAAATTTGGCACCCTTGACCTCCCCCCCCCCAGTTTGGCACCCTTAACCCCGCGCAGCCTGACCTCGCGCCCCACGGCGCAGCTGCCGGTGAAGGACACCAGTGGCAGTCGCTCGTCAGCCGCCATCGCGGCTCCAACGTCGGCCCCGGCGCAGATGGCCGACAGGACGCCGGGCGGGACGCCATTCCGTTCGAACACTTCGGCTACAACTCTGGTGACAGCCAGGGTAGTCAGCGGCGTGCTGGGGGCGCCCTTCCACACTGTGCAATTGCCGCACACGGCTGACAGGCTGAAGTTCCAGCCAAACACGGCACAGGGAAAGTTGAAAGCGGTGATGACTCCGATGACGCCCAGTGGATTCCACACTTCCATTAGAGAGTGATTGGGCCGCTCGGATGGTAGCACCTGGTAAAATTCAATGCATTTACTGTGCTCTTTTAGTGGGTAAAAGGCGGGAGTAAACTTGACTTTGGCACCGCCTCGTCATCTAATTAGTACACTGATTACTAGTCGTTAAAGGCGGGAGTAAATGCTTTAACGCCTCGTCACCTAATTAGTTCTGCACAAAAAACTCAAAATTTAATCACAGCATACTACTGATAAATGATAAGAGTAGTTTGTTGCGTAAACTGTTTAGACTACCAACGAGTACTTTAATTCGTTTTCAGATGGCTTATCAACCTTCTTTCGGGCATGAAAACCCCAGGGCCTGCAGTGTACGCTCGGTATTTCAACCGCCCTGGACACAACCGCTCGAACTGTGGGGTAAGAGAAATTTTCTACCGGAAAGAAAAGCGAGTTTCTTTCCAACGCTTGCTGCTATACACAAACTCGGGTAATAGACCACACCCACTGTACAGCAGTCTGCTTCTAAGATATTCACCCATTTGACCCACACAGATTTGCTAGGTAACCACATTGAAAGGTTCTTTCACTTTGTGGTATGTTTTGAAATTCAACGAAACCAACGAAATGCAAGAACGATGTGATGCATTAAAGTTTTAACTGATTCATATTACTCCTACTCTATCTGAGACATTACTGTAGAATAATATTTAATTACAGTTCCTATCTGATCATTCATTTAGCACTCTACTGAACCCGAAACATCCCCAGGTGGTCAGTTGGTTTTTAGAACCCTGCCAGGTCCTCAGAATCCCACTAGGTCTTCAGGTCAGGACCCCACTAGGTCCTCAGGACCCCACTAGGTCCTCAGGTCAGGACCCCAATAGGTCCTCAGGTCAGGACCCCACTACGTCCTCAGGTCAGGACCCCAATAGGTCCTCAGGTAAGGACCCCACTACGTCCTCAGGTCAGGACCCCACTACGTCCTCAGGACAGGACCCCACTAGGTCCTCAGGTCAGGACTTCACTAGGTCCTCAGGTCAGGACCCCACTAGGTCCCCAGGACCCCACTACGTCCTCAGGTCAGGACCCCACTAGGTCCCCAGGACCCCACTACGTCCTCAGGTCAGGACCCCACTAGGTCCCCAGGACCCCACTACGTCCTCAGGTCAGGACCCCACTAGGTCCCCAGGACCCCACTACGTCCTCAGGTCAGGACCCCAATAGGTCCTCAGGTAAGGACCCCACTACGTCCTCAGGTCAGGACCCCACTACGTCCTCAGGACAGGACCCCACTAGGTCCTCAGGTCAGGACTTCACTAGGTCCTCAGGTCAGGACCCCAATAGGTCCTCAGGTCAGGACCCCAATAGGTTCCCAGGACCCCACTACGTCCTCAAGTCAGGACTTCACTAGGTCCTCAGGTCAGGACCCAAATAGGTTCTCAGGACCCCACTACGTCCTCAGGTCAGGACCCCACTACGTCCTCAGGTCAGGACTTCACTAGGTCCTCAGGTCAGGACCCCAATAGGTTCTCAGGACCCCACTACGTCCTCAGGTCAGGACCCCACTACGTCCTCAGGTCAGGACTCCACTACGTCCTCAGGTCAGGACCCCACTACGTCCTCAGGTCAGGACTCCACTACGTCCTCAGGTCAGGACCCACTACGTCCTCCGGACAGGACCCTACTAGGTCCTCAGGACCCCACTAGGTCCTCAGATCCCCACTAGGTCCTCAAAACGCCAACGCCAACAGGTCCTCAGAACCGCCAGGTCCTTCAGATGGTCCTCACCTGGCCGCTCAACGTCCTGGACAATCCAACACCGTAATCGCAAATGTCAACAACTTCCTGCACTTCGCCCACCCCTTCGGGCAGAATTTTTCCCATTTCAAGCGACACCAGCTTGCCAAGTAGTTGCAGATTTTTGCGCAGATTGTCGCCAATCTGGCGAACAATCTCTCCCCTAGCCGGTGGCGTGGTCTCCGCCCAGGCTGGCCAAGCGGCACGAGCCGCCTCAATCAGTTTGTTATAATCTTCCGGGGTGCCTTCAACTACTGAGGCAATTTTTCTACCATTAGCCGGACAGATGGAGTCAATCCGATTGCCGCTGCCGCTCCAGGCGCCGCCGCTGTACACTCCTTTGTTGACTTCCTGCGAATATGGAGTGCACAAGTTATTGTTTGCAGAGGGTTCTACACTTGCTGAGACCATTGTTAATGACTTTGCGTCACTAATTGCAACAATACTGAATTTCCAAATCATCAGGCATGTACACCCTCTGTGCCTTAAGGGTTGGTCCTCTAAGTTACCATAAAAACATAAATTTCAAGCTTAATAATAACAACAATTCAGTACACAGTGTACTTAAATATTGATTACTAACCTCTAGTCCAAGATCTTTCAGCCAAGCATACTTAGGCTCATTAATTAGGTATCCAGGTGAGGAGGACATTGCCGCTCTGAGATTGTGCTGCACTTGCAGTAGCCTCGGTAGTTGATAAAGTCGGGCAACGTTGGTCAAAGAGAATCGTCCAATTGGCAATGGCATAGAGTGAGCCGATTATCGATTTTATTGTCTAAACTTTGCTTGACACACGATAATTAATAGCTTTCAGTTCGGCCTTGAGAACTCTAGTTTGTTGGCATTAAATGGAAACATCACAACATGGTACAGTATATATGGATGGCTAGGCAAAGAGACCACAAGTCAAAACTAGCAAACACTACTAATATTTCATTGCTGGTGTAAACTAGGAAGGTTGCAAGTAAGGAAGGAGAGTATAAATTGGAAGCAGTCACGAAATTTCAATTGCAACATTAGCAAACAATAATATGTACCTAAATGCCTCTAAAATATATCTAAATTAACTTGTATAAGAGCCCAAAAATCTTCATCAAACATTTAGGTTTGGAAAAAAAAGACAAACAAAGAGTTATAGCAAAGTTATAGCAATATAAAATTATTTCATATAGTTTTTTCATTTGTAGCCTTGTCTTAGGCCTAGTTCTAGGTAGAAATTTAAATTTATTTTTAAAAAGAAAGGCTAGGCTTATCTATTAATACTTAAAAGCTTAACTAACTTAACAATATAATTGTTAAGAAAGTTTGATAGTCTATTTTGTCTAGGCCTTGTTATTATTAAAATGTTTATGGTTATGTGCTACCCCCCTTATTTATACTAGCTATACAACTTTTGACAAAAATGTGACTTATATATAAAAGAAACCAAAGTAAAAACTAATATAATTTTGGGTAAATGGCAGGAGTAATGACTTTATTAATGAAGCTAAATGCTTTATCATCTATGTAGTACTAGGTATATATATATATTTTTCCAGATAGGCATATAAGGCATTTTATAGATGCTAGTCACTTCAGTGACAAGACATTTTGGCAATAATTTTGTGACAAATAACATACATGCGCAACCTTGAGAATTATTTGGCCATTTCTATTGGCAACATATACATGTAAGTTGCTATTGGCTAAGAGCAGTCACGTGACTACTCTTCTATCCAATAGTGACTTATATGTATGTTACCAATAGAAATTATTACTTAAAAGCTTAACTAACTTAACAATATAATTGTTAAGAAAGTTTGATAGTCTATTTTGTCTAGGCCTTGTTATTATTAAAATGTTTATGGTTATGTGCTACCCCCTTATTTATACTAGCTATACAACTTTTGACAAAAATGTGACTTATATATAAAAGAAACCAAAGTAAAAACTAATATAATTTTGGGTAAATGGCAGGAGTAATGACTTTATTAATGAAGCTAAATGCTTTATCATCTATGTAGTACTAGGTATATATATATATTTTTCCAGATAGGCATATAAGGCATTTTATAGATGCTAGTCACTTCAGTGACAAGACATTTTGGCAATAATTTTGTGACAAATAACATACATGCGCAACCTTGAGAATTATTTGGCCATTTCTATTGGCAACATATACATGTAAGTTGCTATTGGCTAAGAGCAGTCACGTGACTACTCTTCTATCCAATAGTGACTTATATGTATGTTACCAATAGAAATGGCCAGGTAAATCCCTAGGTTGCATCCAAGAATAACAAATAAACATTTTGGCAATAGCAATTATCATATTTACTTGAATAACTGCATGTATAAATACTATGTACAAATTTCCAATATACAAGTTGCTTAATTTTAGTGCTATGTAGCACTATTGCAAAATTAGTTATAGGCCTTATTCATATATAACCCAATTGCAATGCATCGGCATTTTGATAGATAGCATCTAGTGTGGATTAGCCTAGCACAGTGCAGCATGGCAAAGCAGCAGGAGGCCTAGCATAGTATAAGAAAACAGCAAGAGACAAAAAAAGCTAAAAAGCAAAGTACTTCTCTCTATCTATCAACTACCATGCTACTGTGGTATAGTTAAGGTAGGCATCCGGCATATCTAAGTCATGCACTACAATAGGGATGTATAACATTTACTATGTCTAAGCATGTTTATAAATCTATGCTACATGTTTGCAAGATCTGAAATTGTATTCCAAAAAGGTGCTATATTGGCAACTAACAACCTAGAAAGTGGAAATTTAGCACAAAACCTAGGTCCTACACTATTAATAAGCAAATAAATAAGTTTAATTTGATAATGGGCATAGTTCTAGTTTACTTCATTATATTATTCTGCCTTTTGTTAAATTATTTCTTCTATCAATTTCAGGTTCAAGGTCAAGTCAAGTCCTAAACAGGATAATAAACAAAGGCCCAGTACAGCATGGCGCCAAAGGGGTTATTATAGTACATGCCGCGCCAGATATACTTCTCGAGATGGGCCTTGAAAAGTGCGTTGCTCAAAGGGTTGTGGTAGGAGTACAGTAGAGCTGTCACGAGATCTTGAAGAGACAAGATTCGAGACAAGATCTCGACATTTTTTCTCGTCTCAAGAAATCTCGAATTTTGTCAAGAAATTCGAGACGAGATTCAAGAATTTTTCTGATACCTTTTTTCAAAAGCTTTTAAGTGATAAGATTGTTGTTGTTTGTTGTAACACGCTTGATAGGGCAATTTTCAAATGGTAAAATCTAGCCAATATCAAGCAATTATTTAACGAACATCGTTATATACAAGTTTGCATTGCATATGCATTCTTTTAGTTATCATTTCAGTTCTACAGCAAGGTATATCATAGCACACTTGAAGACAATCTACACAGGTCTTTTTTGACGAATTAGTAATAGACATAGTAGGGCCAAGGGCCTATATGTTACAAGCATAAATTCTTATGAATAAATAGCAAAGAATTTAAACTAGAATTAAGAAAGTATTCTGCAAAATCTAAAAAAATATATTTTAGAATTGTATCTTATCAAGACATTTAAGACAAGATAAGGCAAGATAAGAGCAAGACAAGATGCAATTCTGAAATATATTTTTTAGATTTACTTTGTCTTGTCTCGTCTCGAAATTCTTGACTTATAAGTAGGGACTCCAGTGAGGTTACCGTAAAGCAATAATTACACGAAAAATCGTAAAATAATGTTTTTTAAAAATGAAATTGCCATGCATAGAAAATGTTTATAGTAAAAACAAAATATACATGTTAAAGAAGAGTTTCTATTCTTTTTAATGAGATAAAGAAACAAAAAATATATACATTGTATGCAGGGTAATGTCCCACTGAACTTCGTCTTTTTTTTAATACACTCGTTTTGTTGCCAAAAAAAGTGACTTTCGAAAGTTCGTTTTTTTGTTGGAAAGCAATTATTTTAACAAAATATAACTATTTATTGATACAAACAACTATATTTACAAACATTTTTTGACATTTTGAGAAGAAATTTTTTTTCTTTTTTCCCTATTTAGACAGTATAAAAAAATTAAAGTTGAATAAAAATCGTACCCGTATTTCCGAAGCTTAGTAAAACCCGAAAATGAATGCTACTCCGTAATATGATTACATTAAAAAAAACCGCACATGTCTATCTACATCCGCCAAAAAGTTATTGAAGCCTGTTTTTTGCCTATCTCTTCAGTGTAAAATAGACAGATAAAACAGAAAATTTAAATTTTTTTCTAGCAGTAATTTCCGAAGACTATTCTTCTACTGCATTTAATAGAGGAACTTATAGGAATTCTTCACAGCACTTTTATATCTTTCCACATACATCCGCCGAGGAGCAGCAGCAATGTTTGCTTTTTAGTAGCGATACTACTTACATACTACTTATATAAAAAGTGGCTTATTATGGCTTTTCTTAACCAAAAAGAAGACGTTTTACCATTGCAAATTAGTTTTGAAGGCAAAATAATACAAATAAATGTAGGCTTTAGCTTATTGAGCTATAGCAATTGCAATCCCAATAAATGACCCCTTGAATGCATGTAACCTTGGTCTGCAATTCAAACTCCCATAAAAATAAACTGAATTTCATAAGAAATTGTGTTTATTCCATTTGTAAGTTTAATAAGCAACTTCACAATATACAATTTTAAGTACAATATATTTTTAAATACTTCTTTACACTTGTTTACAGAAATGTTCATCGGTAACTTTATTCACAATATACAATTTTACAATAAGGATAGGCTCAATCAAAAAATATACAAGACAATAGTATCAACAATTATTTACCTATATGTTTTACAGTTAAAAAGCAAAGCAGACAATATACATTATGTGTGTAAAGACAATAAGCATTAAATATATGCTAACTTCAGTCTTCAGTTGCAGCTACTCAACAAGCAATAATATTGGAAAAAAAGAACAAGAGCTTTTAAATAAACCAAAGTACACAAAAAACATTTTCATATGTTTTTCATTAAAAAAACAAATCAAACTTTATATATATTCATTATTCTAAAAAATATAATCATTCAAAGTTGAAAAATGTGCAATTTTAAGATATGCTATCAAGTTCCAGTAGCAAAAAAGTCACAAAATTGGTGAATTTTTTAACCTTTGACAATATATAGGAAAAAATGGTATAAAAATATATACTTTTATATGTTGTGGAGTAAACAAATAAAAAAGATTTCAGAAAAAGCAATTAACTTTTAAATAATAGTCATTTGAAATTTTAATTTTGCTCTATTTTTGATGTGCATTTTTCACTTTTTAAAAATTCAAATGCAAACCCCAAGAAAGATACATTAGAAAGAATAAAAACAATTTGTTAATCTTATGTAGAACTGCTTGCTCTTTAAAATGATACCAGACTCAATATTGTATGTTGAATAGCAAAAAAGATATGACAACAAAAAGTGAAAAATTTTGTTTTCGTACATCTAATGGCAACAATCTATAATGTATTTTTCCTATCTAAAAAACGTAATTTTTTGGGCACAAAAAATGCTATAACTTTTTTATTACTCAACCAAATTTAATAAGTGAAGCCATTTTGTGATGCTGTTATTGTCCTCTATCAGATACATATCTGAAAATATATAAATTTTAAAGTTTCAAAATCTCACTGGAGTCCCTATTATAAGCCTTTTTCGTCTCAAATCTCGTCTCGAATAAAATCTCTAATTTTGACAGCTCTAGAGTACAGATGCAAGAAAATACATGATGAAAAATTAATATAACAAAGTAAAGTAGAATTATGAAATAATATAACGAAGTAAACTAGAACTATGTCTGATAATGATTTATACTTATTAAAATTTTACTTTAAATGCAAGACAAATCTATATGTTAACTTAGGTTAGCTAGCTATATACTTTATATAAAATTAAAAATAAATAAGAATATGATATTATATCCTATTTACTTTAGGCCTACTATACTCTATAATATATGATATAATTAATATAATATTTAAATTGAAAGTTAAATAGGATGAAATTCAAGCCTAGGGCTAGGCCTATTGCATAGGCCTAATCTAAGGCTATGTCCAAGTTTAAAAAATTCAAGCAATTTAGCCAGTTAGGCCAACATTCTAAAAAATTAAATGCTTTCAATATGTAATAGGGGACCTACTGCATAGGCAATAATAAGAAAAATTATATGGAATATGCCTATGACCTATCATACCTATGTTGTACAATATCTATAGACATAGTCTATATTATAAATTTATAGGCCATAGCCCCAGTTACTTATAGTATTATTAAATGACTAAACTTAAAGTACCCTATAGAGGTAGGGTTTATACCTCTATAACCTTCGGAAGTCTTGACTCTTGAAAAGATCTATGCAAAACTGCCACCCTAATTCTCGCTTTATATGCTGTTAATGCTACATAGTCATCGGCCTACTATATACTATAGTAAAGATAAAGAATAAAGATTCAGCTCTACATTCTATTCTACAAACAGTCCGTTCTTAGAGTCAGACATTTATCTGTTTGTTTTTGTTTTTGCTTTTCGTAAGACCTCACAAACATGTCGAGGGTCCTTTCATTAAATGTCGAGTTCATGAACAGCTCGCTTGCAGCTGCGCTGTGCATTAGCCGGCGACATGCACGCCGCGGCGGGTCGTGCGTACGCTGTCATCATGCGTGCACGCCTCAACAATTTTTGTTGTTTAAAATGACGCCAAAACTGTGGCTGTTATATTTTATCAATTTTGATTCCAGAATTTGAGAATTCCAGAAGCATTTTGATTTTTCGAAGCATAACTTTTTAGCTCATAATTTAGGGGCTTGACTATACTTTTAATTTTAAGTATAAAATTTTAACTTTAGGCATTTCAGGTAAATTAAAACTTTCCTCGAAGGTAAAGCTGTGCATATAGAGCACATCGTTATTTACACGGCTATTTTTCTTGCATTAATTCTGGTCGCTTCGTGAAAATTTTCTTTTATAATAAGCAGTTAAAATGTAACCTAACCTGTGTCTGGGTATAATAACGATAGAAGATGTTAATATAGCTCAACTCAAATTAAAATTTTTGTTAGAGTGAAATATGTTATTTATTGTTACATTTATTCTCGTACATAATAATTTAATATAACAGCTTAGCGGGAAATTGCTTACTGTGAACAATTTGGTACGTGAGAATACCAAGTCCTCTTAGACAGCATCATAAATCTGAAAAAAAATTAATAGCGGATATAAACAATTATTTCACATGTGTACGAGCTACATGTTACTTTGTTTATTATTGTTTGCTACTATGTACTGTATTTCTAAACATTTTCCTAAACGAGTTGCGTATTGTTGGGTTCAAAATTAGCATTATTATTCAGATTTTGTTATTTGGAAGATTTGAGCCGCTAATAAAAATTTATTGCAAAAAATAAGCAATTAAAAAAGAGTTTAGTAAATTATAGTGGCGCGCACTGACGCACAGAAATACATGTATTAATTGAAAAGCTATAGTGACGCAACCCTAAGCAAATGGAATGCCAATTGATATTTGATGTCGTCTAATTGTCTTTGTGGACAGAGGCTATTGTAGAATTAGTTGGGGACATGCCCTTGGCAACGATCCCAATGCAGGCAAACGTTCAATGCAAAGAGCGGCAAAATTTGAGCTTCTGCGTCGTTCGTCAAGTTTGGTTGACGTCATGTTCTTTTCACTGACATGTAGTTTTTCAGAAGTTAAAATGGTGACGGTGTTTTGTGGGGGCGATTTGTTGGCCGGGGGTGGTCCTCTTTACGTGCACGCAATACTATATGCGATGCATCCGTATACACATGTAGCTATATGCATAGGCTAATATGGAAGCTCTTACATGGTACACGGAATGTATCAGGAGAAAAAGTCAAACCAAGCCCTGCAGTATCTCTAGAGACTGTCGATTGCTAGGGAAAGTGAGGGATCGGAGTGAGAACAATATTGCTCTCTAACACAACAGGAGCTAAGCTTCCACCTCGCAGAAAAACTGACAAAAAGCAGATAGAATAAAACTTCTTAGTGTGGGATTTGACCCAGCGCAGTCAAGTATGCAATTTTACCGGCAGCGAAAAGAGGTGCTGCAGCGGCAGCAGCTAGGGGGGGGACTAGAAGAAGAAGCCGATTGTCAATGCAAGAATGTGCACACGAGCGTAGAGACATGCCTCTTTGACTTCCCAGCGACTTCTGCCCTAACCTCATGAATGCATTAGCACTCGATTTTGAGACTATAGAAGTCCGGTATAGCATTTAAACTCAGTTACCTTGGTAACTAAACATGTTTACTCCGTAGCTACTGCGAGCTTGAGACATTGTGGGGTGGGTGAAGCGCACAATTGGCAACTTGAAATGGCTATAAAGTTGCTGCATCAGCGCGCTCCTCTGCACAGCTCCGTTAACTAAGACAGCTTTTATCTGCAGCAATTGCTTTTTCAGCTGGAATTATAGTTAATGTCTACAAGTATTCTCAGAATTGCCATTATATTGGCAGTTCTGGTTTCACTTACATCTCCACTGACTTTTGTCTTCGACAAGAGGCCGGACCTGTGCTACAATGCTGCGACTGATGCGAGCGGTCAGCGCACAGTGCTCGGGGTCGCCGATGCTCGAGTGTGCGCTGTCGAATGCGCGAGCAACACGACCCTGTGCTCAGTCTATGAGTACTTGCATAGCAACCGGTCATGCATTCTCGGAGACAGCTGCAACCTGCTGCTTTACTGGCAGCTCAGCACCGGGCCGGTCTGCAACACGCAGGTGCTGCGAACCAGAGCAGATTGTGAGACTACTTCGATGAGACCTGCGGCTCCGACTACTACGACTCCGATTACGACTTCGACTACGACCTCAACGACTGCAACACCGATGGTCGTCTTTAATGGTAGGCGGAATTTTTAATATTTTTATAATTAATGCTATATAATAGGCGTTGAAAATCTTGGTATATCTTTTTCAAGCAATCGGCGTGTACAAAATTTATATGCACACAATTATTTACGCCACTACTTTTTCTCTCTTAGTGGAGTCAAAGCTGATAAAAGCATAAGTGAAACGAAGTATATCATTTATGCCTTACTGGCTGTACATGTATAATAATATTGTACATCATATCCTCTTCTACCTATGGAATAGTACGAGCGTATAGTCTCTCCCTAGAGGAATTTCATCTGTCGAAATGCCGACGCATGTATGAATCAGGGACCAGGGAGTTAAAGAAAGAACTGATCATGATGATGCAAATTTTTTTCAAATTCTACATTCGCATATTGGCCTAAGTGCAGTATTGACTACTGGCAGTTGGTCTTTGTCATTTTTCTCTCTTATTTGGGAGCTATTTCTTAAAGTAATATATAAGACTTGTTAATTATGTTTTTCTCTGTCACCTTTGCACTCTTTCTAGGAGACGATTCTTACATATTTTTGCTAACATATGTATATAAGTTTCAAGTCCACACGTGCTTATTGATGGGTCATCATGAGTTGTATAGGATCGATCAGAGCCTGCATACCGGGTACATGTTTATGAGTTTCTTAGACGCTTAAAAGCTTCAATAGATCTGTTTTGTACCACAGGAATTCTCTGGGATCAGCCCAAATCTTCCCATCTTCATATTCTGTACCTTCCGCTTGATTATTTACCTTGAGTGCAAAATTTTACATTGTTTTCTGTTCATTTATTTGCTGAAACAGGATACTCCGGCAAGTTCAGAGACTTTGATCGCATTGACACCCGGTGCAGCAACCCCTGAAACCTCGTTCTTTTCTCCTGGCTCCCCATCATTACTGCTCAAAAAAAGAAAAGTCATTGGTAATTTGTCAGCAGTAGCTGTCACCCTGTCTAGAAGCCTCGATATGACTGTGGAATCCAAGGTCACCTGCAGGTTGAGAATATGATTAGTTGCGCTTTGAGAAATTTGAGTGCTTCGACAGGTTCTGTGAGGAAACTTAGTGAGAAAACCAAACCATAAGGGCTGCAAATGACCAACAAGCGAAATCGATCTCTGTCACTCAAATCGACAAGACATTGTCTTGTCAGTAATGAACAAGCAGCACATCCAGCAGCCATTCGCAGGCTAAATATACTTTTAATGCTCAGATTGTAAATACATTTTCCGCGAAGTGTTAGAGTACATTTAGCGACTTCTAGAATGTACACGTAATGGATTTCAATTGAGCGCTCATCCCTTATCAAACGCACTTCAGCGAGTGGCACAACTGGAAAGACGGGATCAGTGCAATCCTTCAAACCACCGGAAGTGAACACCTGCTACAAAATCGAAGCGTGGGGCGCCAACGGTGGCCAGTCAACAAAAGGTGCAACTGGAGGCAAAGGAGCTTACAAAATGGCCTATTTCAATCTGACCGAGACGCTCAAGATTGTCGTTGGAAAGTCTGGGACCAACTCAGGAAGTGATCACAGCAATAACGGCGGCGGCGGCGGTGGAGGCGGAACCTTTGTCTATATAACCAGAAGCAGTAACTCGCATCAGCTGCTTATGGCTGCCGGAGGAGGCGGTGGAGGCGGTGATGGCTCCAGCTCGTACTCGGGAAAAGACGGCAGCGATGGCACTAGCAGCACTTGTTCCGGCTCGACTGTCGGACAGGGAGGTCCCAGCAAGGGCACTGACAGGTCTGGCGGCAGTGGAGCTGGCTGGGGCTCTGCTGGAGATTCCGGACCCACAGGCAACAATGGAGGCTATGGAGGACAGAGCGCCACCGGAAGCTGGACGGGAGGCGACGCAGACGGCAAAGGCGATGGTGGCTACGGCGGAGGCGGCGGAGGCGGCGGCACAGACGGTAGCGGCGGAGGCGCCGGCGGCGGAGGCGGCGGCTACTCCGGTGGTTGCGGCGGATCAGGCAGCAGCGGCGTTGGAGGAGGCGGAGGCGGCAGCTTCGTGGACGCATCGGGTAGGAACTCCGAGGGATCGAACGGGCACAACAGCGGTCCTCCTGGAAAGGTCGTCATTGCAGCCGTCGCTCGTGCCAACTGCAACTAAGAAGTTAAGGAGTTAAACGCTGGACATCAATGAATAAATTGCTCTAAGATAAGGAAGCATTGTGAAATCGAACAGCCAACTAAAACATCGAACCAAAATCCAATCAAAACCCATAGTTTTCGAGGGATATTGCATTGGAAGAATGTTAAATATCTCATTGTAGCACTAAATTGGCAGGCTCAAGGCCATTACTTGTAGTGTTTATCATTGGCTAAACACTTTTTGGCGCTGATTATCTCAGAAATGAGCTGGAGGTCGGTAACAGGGGGTTGTATAGCCTATTGTGGTCAGAGAGTCGGACTTGTGAATAAAAGGTAGGGGGTTCGATTCTCGATCCATTCGGGACAAATTGTGTCCTTGAGCAAGACACTTAACTCTGCATTGCTTCAGTTCCACCCAGCTGTAAAATGGGTGCCAGTATTAGCTGGGGTAATTGAGGGTGTGTGTGGCGACCCCCCCCCCCCAGTCCTTGGACTGAACAGCCGTACGCAGCCTTCAGATGCGCCGCGCAATAG
Source organism: Macrostomum lignano (assembly GCA_002269645.1). Lineage (NCBI taxonomy): Eukaryota > Metazoa > Platyhelminthes > Macrostomidae > Macrostomum > Macrostomum lignano. The sequence goes on from NIVC01004539.1 coordinate 35,495, forward strand.
CTGCGGCTGAGCTGTCTCTCAGTTGCACATCTGACCATTAGGGCAGGTGTATTAAATAATTATTTTATTACTTTAGAGAAAGCATAGCGCTCAAAAGGGCTTCACCGTAGACAAGCTGGGTCGAGATAATTAACTCTTCTTGAGAGGCACACCGGTTAGAGTACATGTACTAAAGTCACTTTGTGGCGGTACTAAAAATGTGCATTCCTTGTCGGCATTCAGCTCATTTCTAAGAAAATCGAGTGCATTCCTCTGCAGTTGTCCCTGGGGTAAATTTTACTTCTTTGTAGCACCCATTTTTTCTTGGATTTTTTTGGATTGAGTTCCGCATTCCATGATATACTTTTGCTTGTGGCTGTAGTTATATGGACCCATTCCTATTTTTTGACTCCACTTCATCAGAAAATTCAATATCTTAAACCAGATAACCTTTCCGTTTGAAAAAATTACGTTCTTAACCTTTCTAAATGAAACTTTTATCTTTAAATATTTATGTACTCGATTAACTGTCTGATATCAATTTCTAACTTTTAATTAACAAATTTACAAGGTAGCAGCTTAAGCGCACGTTTGCTGTTTTACATTACTGTACGGCCACTTTGAAATTGTATAATTTTTTAAGTTAAGAAAAATGAAAGTTTCATCATCAAAATTTTCCAACTTCTTCGAAATTAAAATGTTCAAATATAACAGTTTTGCTATTTCGTTGTCTTTTCTTTTTAGTTGTTTTAGATTCTATAATAATAAAGCTTTTAAAATATTGTCATTTTCTTCACCTAATTGGAATTTTAAAATGACGGAACAAACTAAACCAATACAAAGCACACTATAGCTACTATGCATAGTAGCAACACTAGGACACTGACTGAAGTGAAAACGAAACGAATTTTTTGTTAAGATTCGTGAAAGCCAAGAGTGTTGTATCTATTTAAGGAAAATAGGGATATACATGTATGGCTACTCAATCTTTTAGTAGTAAACTCGTTGGTACTGCTTGAAGAAGATTGGCTGAAAATATTGAAACTGACTTTCCTTATCAAATAGCTATTAAGAAATTGAAAGATTCCTTCATTTCCTTCATATTACTTCATACAAACCTTCCTCAGCATTGAAAAATCAATTGCCAAAACAGCCACGAAGCAGAGATTTTCCTGGTCACTGAATTGGTTTGCAGCGGACACGTGAGAGTCAACTGGGCCCCGTTCTTGAAAAAAACCGTTGGCTATATATGTACTGTATACGTGCAACGTAGCTACTTTACTTACAGTGCTTAAGCTGCTTTCCAGCCAGCCAAAAATCAAATATCACATTCAAAACTTTTGTTCAAGGAAAAATCTGTACAGTATGAAGGAATTCTATTGAAATGTCCTGAAAATTTTAGATAGCGTCCTGTGTGAGCGTTGTACGAGTGCGTGCCTGCGTACAGTATTGGCGCTTGATGTGCTCAGGATTACTGCCAAGATTGAGTTGGAGAGGCTTAACTACATCTGGCTGCACCGGAAGGAACTTCTGTCAAAGTGCTTGCACGGATTGCGAGACACCCTCCACGAGAATGACGGAGACCCGAGCGAGATCGACCCGAGGGGGATCGACATCGGGAACCAGGTCATCCTGACGTCTAGCTAACGTCGGTGGCCCTCGGTACCGTCTAGAACGTCGGCAGGATGCCATGGCGTATGTGCACGCCTTCGGCCGCCCAGATCTGTTCCTGACAATGACGTGTAACCCGAAATGGCCTGAGATCCTTGCTGAGCTGCTGTATGGCCAAACTGCCGTGGATCGGCCGGCCGGGTATCACCGACTGGGTGTTCGAGCCAAAGAAGACCTTCCTCGACAGGCTGAAGATTCTGTTTGGCGACACGCTGGGTCGAGTCTGCGCTCTCGAGTGCCAGAAGCGAAGTAACTACTATCATGCCATTATTGATTGCCTACTTTATTATGTACTAATAAAATGGTTAAAATGTTATTCATAGAGACAGAATCATTATATATGTATTTGCTGATCATCTGGTTAGATCGAAACTTTCATTTTCCAATCCCACTCCAAGTAGGTCTTCCCCACGTGCACGCACTGCTTTGGTTGACTGTTAAGCTGAAGCCGGGTCAGTATGTCGCCATCATCAGTGCAGAACTCCCGGATCCCGTTGCCGACGCACAAGCTGGTCGGTGTTGTGAGCTGCGCCTCGCAATGCCCTTGCCCCGACCTCTGCGCTCTCCGCCCCTCCTCTCCCTGCCACTGGTTTTTTCTGGCTTGCCCCCTCCGTCTAAAGCTGCTATTCATTTTTTGTTCTCACTTTCATCAGCCCACATTTTCATTGGCTGGCGTATTTTCATCTCTCTCTCTCGCGTGGGCTAGTCCAATCATGTGTCTCGCCGCGGAGGCACCTGATTGGCTAGCCTTCCCTCTCGCCCTTCAACTCTGTGAGTTTTGCCCCCACCCCCAGCCCTGCGTGGCTAAGCCCTCCCCAGTCCCCTGCTCAGTGCTCACCCAGTATTTATGTGCGCGCGCGGCCCTCGCCCGGCTCTCGCCCTCCCTGCTCTCTCTCTACAACTCTAGCTCTACACGTGTTTGAGTGAAAGTGAAGCTTGAAATTGAAATACAGTCAACTGAGGCTGAGATATTAGAGGCCACGCCTGCATCAGCGCGACAAGTGACCCCGCCCGGTAAGACAGCGTTCGCTTTCGTTAATTTGTCCCGCCTTCATTATTTACCTCTCTCGCCACCGTCTTCCTTCGGGTCTGCGAAGTGTCTGTACGCCTCCAGACCCGTGCTCACCTCTGCTGTTGCTGCTGAGTGGCTACCTGCTCACAGCCTCCTCATCTGCGTCTCCCTCTCTCCGTGGGGCTGGCCGAGTGTCTGTACGCTCCCAGCCTCTCCACCTCCACCTCGAAGTGTTCGTACGCCTCGGGGGTCGCCACTCTCTCGCCTATCCCACCTGGCAAGCTCTGGGCAGTCCAGTACCCGAACCCCTGATCAGCCCGTCTGCGGTCCGCACGGACGGAAGCAGAAAATACAACACATGGTCCCTGTGTAATGCAGCTGAATCCAGACGCGTCGTGCATGGAGAATGGCGCATGTAGCAAGCGCTATCCGAGAGAGTTCTAGGCAGTCACCATGATTCAAGAGGACGGCTACCCGCACTATCATCGCATATTAACTTAGATAAGCGGCTTCTCGGTGGCCAAGGTCGCAAAGCTGCGCGGCGGTCAGAAGGCAAACCGCGCTAGGTCGTGCTTACTGCCCTGTGCTGCTGCACGAGTTTAGGTCTCACCTGAACGTCTAGATCTGTGCGACAGTCAAGGCGTTAAACTACGTCGGTACCCTTATATTTAAGGGCAGCGATATTCCAAGTCCGGAAGGAGCTAGCTGCTGCTGCTGATGCGAAGGCCGACAGCCATGCTACTACGGCTAGCGACGCGGCGGCTCTTCAGGAAAGTGGCGATCAGCAGCCCCATCAGTCAGCTCAGACCAAGGCGGCGCCAGCGAAGCGCAAGTCAGGCAGCACCTTCTGGGCGGGTACTTTAGTCCCATGGAGGTGGTCAGCACCATCTTGGGCTTTTAAGTGCACATGAACAGTCGGTATCCGGCTGTCATCAGACTGGCCCTTCATCAGCCTGAAGGACGACCAGGATGCAGTTGCGCGAGACCTGCTGTACCAGGAGGTACCCCGGAACTTCACCTGAGACAACAGGGCGCACCAGTGGCATCGCGCGAGGCACAGCCGAGAGACTGCCGATCAGCCAGCTGGCGTGCTGACGACTGGCAACAACGGCCGCGTCTACACAGTTAGCCCTCGGACGGGAGACAGTTTCTGCCTGCGCCTGCTGCTGGTGAATGTTCGAGGCCCGACGTCATTCGAGGCGTTGCGCACCGTTGATGGCGTCCTGCTGCCGACCTTCAGAGGACTGCTGCCGCCTGCCAGACTCGTGGACTGCTGGAAGACGACAGGCACCATGGTGACTTTGCCTGTGTGAAGCCACGGAGACGCGGTTGCCAGCGGCTCTGCGCCGCCTTTTCGCTGCCATTTTGTGTCGCCATGCAGGCGGCCCCAGCGACCCTGCAAAGCTGTGGCAGAAGTTCTCCGGCGAGTTGATCTGCTAGACTAAGGCTATAGCCCAGAGGCTGCCGAGTTGGAGGTTTAGCGAGAGCTGTAGACACTGCTGGACACCATGGGAGGAACTGAGCTGCTTGCCTACGGACTGCCTGAGCCACGTGTTGAGCCAGATCAGGTGAATTTCCTTTAACCCTTGTAGTAACTGAGACAGAGGCCGTGTTTGCGGTGTAGTCGAAACTCTTACACTCTCGCCGCGCTGGGCACACATCTATATATTTAGAGCTAGAATTGGGGTGGCGGCACCCACCCCGCTCTGCAGCCAATCAGACCGCCCGGGCGTACACTTTGGGCTAAGATACCGTGCGTACGCACACTACAACCTTATTTTAGAATTAACCAAGATCTATCGAAAAACTTGAGCTTGAACGCTGAATGTTGAATTTATTTTCAAGCCTCGTTTGAAACCAATTTAACCATCGTTTGAACCAACCAGATGTACGCGGAGCAAGATAAGACCGCTCAACAAGACCCTGGACGAAGCCAACGTCACCTGCTTGGCGCTGCTTCCCGGTGAGAGTCGGGTCTACCTGTCGGTCGACTCAATTTCCGCACGACGATGGGGCAGCGAGCAACTTCCCTACCGGAGCTGCTGAACCGGTTGGACTCCAACGGCCTGCCACATCACCGGTTAGAGCTGAAGGTCGGCATGCCGGTCATGATGACGAGGAATCTGGACCCTCCGCTGATGTGCCACGAGACCCGGCTGCTGCTTCGCGAACTGCGGGACAACGTACTGCTTTCGGAGGTCGCCACGGGCGTCAGCTACCACGGGCGGCAGGTTTTCATCCCGCGGATCCAACAGGAGTCGGGTCCAACCGAGCTGCCCTTCACCTTCCGCCGCCTGCAGTTCCCGATCCGATTGTGTTTCGCCATGACCATCCACCATAGCCAAGGCCAGACGCTGAGCACCTACGCCGTTGACCTGGCGATGGCCTGCTATCAACATGGCCAGGTCTGCGTGGCTCTGAGTCATGCGCAGATTGCAGAGGGCGTCAAGGTGCGAGCTTCGAGCGGCAGGACGCGCAACATCGTGCTGCGGCAGCTCATTGACAGGCTGACTAATTAACTGGTTGGAGGAATAACTTCTGCAAATGATTCTAAGAAGTTCCTACAAGTCTTCAATAACTCCAGAGTTCTTGGTAACGAGGCAGGAGCTGTACTTTCTGATAGATAAAGTTTAGTCGGTCCCATTTTTAAACACATAAAGCTCTTTGCAATTAAATATAACTGGCATTCTAAAGATTAGAACTTTTCTTCTAATGACCGATCATTAATTACTTATACCCGCTAACTTTGTCAACTAGGTCAATTTTGATTTCAGGTTGTATATGGTTTTCCAAATTGCATTTTTTTGTTTGACAAACTTTTTTTCCGAAAATTGATGAAAGAGAAAAATTGCTAATTTAGATTGCCACAGATGGACTCTCAGTTTGAGCGAGCAAAATTTGCAAGTAGCAGGAATATGAAATTTTTACAGTGAGACTAAATCGCGCATTATGTGTGGGTAATGAATTATTTGTGCATTATTTGTCCCTTATTTGTCGATAATGTTCAGGTTGAGGGTGTGACGTATTAATGTGGCGGCCTCGAGAGAAATCGGCGAAGGCAAATGAATACGGCAGAGGCAATTTTGTAGCGGTAGCACTTGGCAGTAGCAATATCAGTTAATGTTAATGCGATCAATGGCCGCAGACTTGGTTTATTGTTTATTGTCAACAGAGACAGGTCAAAATACAAGTTGGATTCGTAACGATACACTGGCGGCTACACGACAATGAGTTAGATAGCTTAGGTAGTAGAAGTGGCGTGACTGAGAGTGGCAGAGGCGTGGCCTAGGGCCGTGGCGGAGTGAGGCAGGAAGAGAAGGCAAACAAACAAGAGGGCCGGGCGGCAGGGGTCTACAGGCGGGGACGCAAAGCCAGGCTCCAAGATAACCCCGAGCGCACGGCCAGACAGAACTGATAAGGAGCGGGCTGGGGGTGGGCGCGCGAGGAGAACTTAGTATAATTAATGCGCAGCTTTTCTATTGGCCGGCTGGGAAAAACAGAAAACAGAAATTATCGATCGCGCGCTGTACGCAGGCTTTACAAATGCACGCAGCTGATTAAAATTCTTAGGGCACTACTTTAAGCAGACGTGAGAGAACGAAACTAATAATATTATAGATTGGTACCGTATGTCAAAACGGCCCTTGGCGGGGCTACTTAAACTGACAACGTCACAGAGGGCATCGCTCGCTGAAGTCGTAGCACAGCAGCAGCAGCAGCTGGACGACTACAAGAAGCGACTGGCCGACATCAAGACGAGAGCACAAAAATAGGAATGCGACTGACAGGACGTCCTGGTGCAGGAGCAGGAGAAAATGTTGTTAATCAGTGTCGATACCGACTTGGAGCCACCTGCCAAACAACCTCGCAGCCAGAAGGAAGAAGAGATCGAAGAAAGAAGAAGCAGGCAAGGAGGAGGATCGTCACGAGTAGAATCTGGCTGTGGGATCGGAGGCCCAAAGAAGACTTTAAGACTCCAGTTTTGTGTCCCCAGTTGCTGCTTTTGCTCTGGTGAGATTTTATTCGACCGAGGCCTTGATCTTTGCTTTGTTCAATGACGCTGCGCTCTTTTTTGATCATTTCCGATGTCATTTTTATTGCAGTGTACACCATTGCTCTCTAATGCTTTTTTACTTCGATAGGTTGCTCTGCATTGTGCTCTGCATAAAAATTTAATTGCTAAATAGTAAGGTTTGATTTCTTAGCATTATTTCAGTTGCAGTTTCGGTGGCACAAATCGCAGCCATTGAAAGTCGATGGAAACTGAATTAAAGGGCAGGTGAACTGCCAAATTTTGGCTGTCGAAGCTGCTAAAGTAAAATCTTCGCCTGTATAATATTGAATGAATTTAAGCCTAAAAATTCGCGCTTCCCATTAAGGATCAACTTTGCTTAATACTCATATTATTGAATATAAAATCAATCAGTACACTGAATTGACTGGCGAAGATACACCCCGGCGCTTAAGGATAGATGATGCCCCACCCCAAAAACGTTCTATGCTGCATTTCTCTGGCCGAGGCGTAGCATCAAACGTTTTGGTGGCAATTTAAAGCCTGCCCAGTCTACATGTACTCTCTGCGTACATTGTACCCCCTCTCTCCTCCGCGTACATTGTACCCTCTCTCCTCCGCGTA
>NIVC01004540.1:0-42784 GCA_002269645.1 Macrostomum lignano
AAACATCATTCTTTAAATTTTCTGACACGTGTTCTGCGTACAATTCAATTAAAATCCCCCGTGTTGGGTGGCGGCCGATAGGGTTCAGTGAAACGCAGTGAAGATAGCAATGAAAATGAAAGAAGTATGAAATAATTGTAACCCTAACCCTAACCCTAACTCTAACCCTAACCACTGACGCTAGACGTAGAGACGTAGAGGCGCAGAGGCGCCTCTAACTTGAATATTTTTAAAGTATGGAAAGCATCTTTTGGATCCCTATATAGCAGTCTTGATGGACTGCATTTCATGGAGATGTCGGGTATTATTTGATGAAGTTCTGTTTCACGGAGACGATTTTGATGGCTTTCAGTTTCTCAAAGAAAATTTTGATAGATTTCTGTTTCACAGAGAGAATTTTTATGGATTTCTGTTTGACGGAGAGGATTTCGATGGATTTGGCACCTTGAGTCAGTCAGAGAAAAGAGAAAAGAGATGATAGAAAAGAGAGTAGATATGAGAGAGGAGAGATTAGAGATGACATATAGGAGAGAATAGGAGAGTAAGGCGAGAATGAAGAGGGAGAGAGAAGAGAAGAGGAGAGAGAGAGATGAGAGGGGAGATATAAGATAGCAGAGAGAGAGAGACAGGAGAGATGTGAGGAGAAAAGAGAGGAGGGATAAGAGCGTATAGAGGAAATAGAAGAGAGTAGAGAGTAGAGGAGAAAGAAGAGTGAGATGAAGGATGAGAGATGAGAGAGGAGAGGAGAGAGGAGAGAGAAGATATGAGAAAAGAGGGAGAAAAGATACAGGAGAGAGTAGAGACGAAAGACCAGGGAAAAGAGATAAATGAGGGAGTAGAGATGAGAGGAGAGAGAGGAGAGAGATGAAGATCAGACATGAGAGAAATGAAAGAGTAGAAAGGAGAAATTATTGAGGAGAAAGAAGAGGGTAAAGATGAGTGTGCAGAGAGGAGAGATGAGAGATGCAATGAGAAAAGATGAGTGAGAAAATAAGAGAGAGAGATTTGAGAAGATAGGGGAAGAAGATGAGAGGAGAAAGGAAAGGAGAGAAGAGAGAATGGAGAGAGAGAAAAGAGAGGAGACAGGAGACGTTAGAAAGGAGGGCAGAAAGATGGGAGATAAGAAAGGAGAGGGTGATATGAGAGACATGAGATATGAGAGCAGAGACACGAGAGTCCGAGTCTAGACAATGCCAGTGAGTTTTTGCAAACAGGGAAAACAAGAAATCCGGTATTTAAAATGCATTGTAGAGGATTTGGAGATGATTTGGAAGATGGGATTCAAGTCATGGAATTTTAGCTGATGGGAGTTCTTCCCCTTCAGAATTCCGGTGATGGGAGTTCTTCCCCTTTCTCTCCAGAGGAGGAGTTCACTCGTTTAACTAACTAATGTTTTAGAGTTAGGGCCAAACGTGCCAACCTCAGAGTACTCTGAGCGGGGGCATCAAACCCGAGATATCAAATATGTCGACTTTACACTAGGCCTGCTCCGTGGGCCTAAGTGTGTTAACCCCACCCCTCCCACTTCGCCCACCTCTCCTCCGCCCCCCCTCCGCCGCGTGCTGGGGGTTCTTAAACCCAGCTTTTCTGGCTTGGCCGTCTGCCTGCGTGCAACTGCTCCGATTTATTATTTTTTTAATTTTTCTTGTTTATTCTCCTGGTTTTATCGATCAATTTTGAATTCGACGTACGCACGTACATGTAAATTGTGCAAAATAAATACCTAATACGAAAGGGTCACCTTCCCTACCTCGTCGCTGCTGTGTGCTCGCTGCCTTCCTTTTGTTGGCTTGTGGGGTTGCGAGTAAACCCGAAATATCACAAACCCGAAATACCACAAACCGAAATAAAAAACATTCGGGTTTATGTTGGCAACCCCGTGCCGTCACGCTCAACTCCCTTGCTTGCCAATTACTGTAAGTAATATTTCTAAAGTCAACACAAGGTTGGTGAACACTGGTAGAATTTGTCAGTCATCATATGCATACAGCTTTTCTATAGCAGATTGATGTATATGTACATGTAGCATTCTTCAAGGCAACGATGATTGACTTCAAAATCAGTCTCTGTACCATTCGTCGTGTTCTGATGTCCCAGTTAATCGCACTTAAGCCAATGGCGCCAGGTCCCTGTGATCGGAACACGCCCGTCACGAAAGAAAGTCGCAGCTACATAGATCAAGAATATACACACCACGTGCTCTTTTGCAACGCACCAGACTGGACGCATTTGACTTCAGTCTGGACGCACCAGACTTTGACTGTTTCAAAAAGGTACAGTGTATATATTTAGAGTTGCCTCAATAATTTTAATATTACTAACGATTGTACAGCTATGAATACTCTAATTACGCATTGTGCATTTTTTCATTCTCAAAGCAAACTTTCAACCAAGTTGAAAGCCGCATAAATCTTTTGAGGCACGTTTTGAAGGCAAACCCATGTGTAGCTACCCATGTGAAGAGACATGTGTAGCTCTTCTTTAATTTAATATTCGTTAAGTTGATACTTTCGTTCAGAAAATAAGGATTCTGTAAGATTGTAAGATTTTCTACGTGGATAATGCGAAGGCATTGTCAACTTACTATTTTTAACATTTTGTTAGCACACATAATTAACAATCTTTTTGGCACTTGTTTAGCGCCGGTACATGCAGGCGAGATTTTAGCGTCACGAATTAAGTCGCAATTTCGCGGCTTTGTTCTTCTGTAGCTGTCCCGAAACTTCGATCGGCCCTTTTTAGCGCTCCGTCAGCAAAATTGCAAGGTTAACTGGATACTGTACAAAATGATTAATTCTCTTTCTTGTTTTTTCCGTACTCGTAGCAGTCGAAGCAGCTATAATTCCTCCTAAATTTTTTATGAATAAGGAAAACAACCAAACAATTGTTTTTTTACACTAGCCACGTATGCATGCTTATTGACGACAGGGCTTAAAATGTATACATGTAAATTTCGTGCCTTTGAATTTATGCAGGGAGTTCCATGATTATCCAAATACAGATGTCCATACAGCACATACATGCACACGAATACTAATCATTTCGAGATACTCTGTAATACAATGTTATGCTTCGGAAAAAAGATCTTTTTTGTTTAAAATTTTATTTGTAATATTGTGGCGATCACGCCACTCGCGCGTGCGCGCTCCGGCAGCAACCCCAACCCCGGCCGGGAAGGCCGGCTCTATGTGGACGGACGCTGTGCGTTGACTGGCTGCCCAGTGTACACCGCTGCCTATATAATTTAGAACTTTGTCTCGCGCACCTCCACCCTGCTACTTAAAAATAAACTTTACGTGGCTCAACTCGCCACAATATGCAATTGTACTAGCTACTTATCTAATTGGAAGATTCCGACTTATACTGTAACGGTTTGGAAATTCTGTAATTCAAATCTAGTTTATTAACATGGTGTATTTTAACTTTATTCAAATCCTTAGCTGTTTAGATTACGTGCGTAATTATTCTAGGGTTTTAATATTACGTATTTTGTTAATTTGGTTTCCGTTTCCAAGAAATGCGACTCATAATTTTAACATGTAAGTTCTAGTCTTTTTCTGTAAGCGTGTGGCAGCCTGGGACGTAGATCAACCTAGCATGTACGTGAGATACAATAATTATAATCAGAGCCGATCACCAGTGTACGCATTCGTACTAAGACAGTAAGATTTCTTATGCTCCGAGTATAGTAAATCGTCCCGGACTGACAGACGTATCTGCTGAACCATATACGTTGCTAATACTCTCTCTTCGCTAGTAATATTAAATATACCGGACTCGTTACATCAATTTGGAGGTCCCACCACCGAACTCTTCATATCAGTCATCATCATCAGGCGTCCGTCAGCATTCAGGCTCCCATCCTCATCAGGCACTGCGACACGAGAATTTTAGCCGGGTACACAATAGCCATCTGCAACCGCAACCAGGTCCTACACTACAGTATTGCGGCGAGGCTGAGGCAGCACAATTCAACTTGTCTAAAACCGCGTGAGTCAGCTCTACATCTAGACCCAAGGCCAAGCGAAAACAGTCAATACGCTCGTAGCTACGGCGCGTCAAAACCCCAGCCGGTCAACTCAGCGTAAACAACACTCAACTGTTCTGAGGTCCGTATAAGCTGCCGACTGAACCGCGAGACCACCACCCAGCGGCAGCCACCCCTAAAGGCCACAGCCAATCCGGTCCAAGCGGCAGTACGGCAGGACGGCAGTCTGTACATTGTACTCCACGGCCAATAACCTCCAAGAGTTTCATCACAGTTGTGAGTGTGGTTGCTTCATTTTGGGCTGTTTAGCTGAGCTTACCTGACTGTTCAAAGGTGTGTACGCGTGTAGGTTTTTTTTTCTTCCCTTTCCTCTCTGTAATCTTAGTCTTCACTTTGCACTGGCACACCTCTTTTTTCTCTCAATATGTCTGTAGAGCAATCAGCCACTGGAACTCAAGGCGCACCTCTGTGGGTGAACCCATAAAGCTGCCTGAGACTGAGAAGGCTCAAAATGAAGCCGAGTTAAACCAAATTGCTACTGAGAGTAGCGTGGGTGCTATTTTAGGAAGTCTTGACAGAACGCTGGGCAACTTGGATGCTAAGCTTGACTATGCGAGAGTGCCTGAGGCAAAGCTGAAAGCCCCACCTTGCTACCACCCTAAAATCAGATTTGAGCTCTGGGAGACACAACTCCGGGCCTATTTAAGCGTTAACAGAGTTCAGCGGGAGCACTGTGGCGGTGTTATTTTCTCTCTACTATCGCCAGAAGTCCAAGAGTTTTACTACAATAGCAAACTACAGGATCTAGCTTTTCCAGCAGCATTAGAAGCTCTCGCGCGAGCGGTACACGGACTCTAGCAGTGCCGATAAATTTTACATTGAGCTGACAGTTGCCCACCAAGCTGATGGCGAAGGAATTCAAGAATTCTGTGACCGTCTTGTAGCCCTAGCCACCGCAGCTAAAATTTCTGCTCCACACAGCGATCCATTGGTTCGGTCACGTTTTTGTTATGGAGTTCTAGACAAAAATCTAGCTGAGAAACTAATTACAATGACCCAGGAGTCACCCAAAGCAACCCTTCAAGACCTCCTGAAGAAAGCCAAAAGTTTTCTAGACATTCAGAAGCTGCTGAAACCGACTGAGACAAGCAAGATCCGGCAGTTAGAAGTAGACGAGATAAGCCGACTCAAAAACAGGATCCAAGAACTTGAGACAGAAGCCAAGCAGAGGGGCAAGTTCGAACACGAATTTAATAGCCAGCCTACTGGGGATTTAGACCACAGGCTTTGCACACTGCCACTGATAAACCACCGAGGTACAATGCGCCTATCACGGGCAGGCACGCAGGCAAGCGGCACTGCTTCAGGTGCGGTTCAGCTGATCACCTGGTAGCAGAGTGCCCTGGCTCAGGTGCACCTGAAAACGGTAAATTTTCATGGCGCCACCCGAGGCAGCCCACACAGAAAGGCTCAGCTAAAGTGGAAAAAGAGCTGGGTAGAATTTCCTACTGGTCAAATGCCTACGGATTCATCCAGTCTCTGCCTCTGGGAGATTCTGTTTTCGTACACTTCTCGCAGCTCAGCAGCGAGTTAAAGGATCTTGTCCCCGCCCATCAGATTGTCGGAGCGCCCGTAGAGTTTATCCGGCTAGCCGACAAGGGCAAGAAAAACGACCGTGCTGTTGATGTTGTGTGTAGTAACCAGGATGTCCGGTGCAGCCAAACCGTGTCTAGGGCAGAATCCTCCAGCTCCGGGTACTACCTGCAGGCCACTGTGGGAGACATTAAGCTGATTGGGTGTCTAGATAGTGGTTCAAATGCGTCCATCATCAGCCCAGAAATTCGGGACAAACTGTTAGCAGCCGATCCTATCAATAATCGCTTCACGGCCGCAACTACAGTGCAGTCAGCTTCGGGATTCAATGGTGCCTCCAGTCGAATCCTTGGCAAGTTAGTTTGCGAGGTTCAAGTAGCGAATGAGACAAAGCCGCACGTTTTCCTAGTCATAGAACACTCGATCTCCGACACTCTCTTTGGGATCGACTTCATGCGGAATTTCCAGATTAATTTATTGGTGGCAGAGGGTCGAGCGACGGCTGGAGGTGAGCTTATTCCTGTCATCGAAGGGACAGTAGCATCTTCCAAGTCAAGAGAGTGCTGGCGGCTTGCAATGTCGAACTCCCGCCCAGGTCGGAGACTCTAATCCCTGGGAGGGTGATAGACAGTCAGCCTAACACCTGCGGCTCCGTGGGTGGCAAGATTTTTGCGAACGACTCGAGCCTCTTAATGGCACACTCGGTAGACCAAGTAAACAGTTCCAATCACATCTTGCTGCGGGTCTAAAACACCAGTGAAGAACCAGTATCACTCAGAAGAGAAGATGAAATAGGATCCTTCCAGCAGTTGGGGCAAACGAGACAATCAGTAAAACTTCAATTTCTGAAAAAGACTTTAAAATCGAAAACACTGATCAGCTCCTTAGAAAACTCAATCAGCTGCCTAGTCCAGATGAAGGTACAGCGAAGTGGCTATCAAACCAGTTTCGCCTAACGGAGTCCAAACTCAGCGAGGAACAGTTGGGAACTACACTGAAAATGCTTAACTATTTCTTAAGTCAAATCTCTCGTAGTGAGCACGATATCTCGAGAACCCAATTGCATGAACTAGCTATCGAACTGAAAGACCCTAGCTGTAGGCCGATCACGCAGCCATCACGCCGCACCACCCCGGCTCAAAAAGATTTCCTTGACAAATATATAGAACAGCTAGTGGAGCAGGGCATAGTAGAAGAGTGTGATTCCGAGTGGGCCTCACCAATTGTCTTAGTCAAAAAGAAGGACCAGTCTTACAGAATGTGTGTTGACTACAGAGCGGTCAACAAGCTAATAAAGCCGTGTAGCTTTCCGCTCCCATTAATGGATGAAACGTTTGATAGCCTTGCCGACTCTACCATCTTTTCAACACTAGATTTAACAAGTGCATACTGGCAGGTAGGAATTAGAGAGCAAGACCGAGACATTACGGCTTTTTCTTGCCCCCAGGGCACATTCCGTTGGCGAGTTGTGCCATACGGTATCAAAACGGCACCATCTAACTTTGCTAAGCTGATGCACCGTGTGCTCAAACCCTTGCTGATGAGAGTTAGCCTCGTCTATCTTGACGACGTCATTATCAAAGCTCGAACTAGTAGCGAAATGATAACAAACCTAGCGCTGGTGTTTTGGCAACTACAAAAGGCAAACCTAAAAATTAAGCCAGCTAAATGCGAGCTTTTCAGGGAAAAACTAAAGTTTTTAGGATTTGTAGTATCGGCGGATGGAATCGAGACGGACCCCAGCAAAACAGAGGCCGTCCAGAGTTGGTGTAGGCCAAAGACAGGGAAACAACTCTTGTCATTCTTAAATTTTGCCAACTATTACCGTAAATTTGTGCCAAAATTCTCGATCATAGCAGCTCCACTGTACGCTATCGCTAACTCCGATAGGTTTCACTGGGAAGAAAAGCACGAAGAAGCTTTCAAACAGTTAAAGGACAGTCTCTGCAATCCTCCAACTCTGGCGTACCCGGATATGCGTCCAGAAGCCGGCCCCTTCGTGCTAGACTGTGACAGCTCTGGCCTGGGGTGGGAGGAGTCCTGTCCCAAGTTGGCAAAACTGGTAAAGAGCATGTGATAGCATTCGCTTCGAAGAAGTTCAACAATGCACAAAGAAATTATTGTGCAACAATGCGCGAGCTGCTCGGTTTGATTATCATGCTAGAGCAGTTCCGCACTTACCTCTTAGACAGGCCTTTCGTCGTCCGAACTGACGCCGTGGCGCTTAAATGGCTTCATTCCAAAAAACACGCTACGGAATGCTAGCCCAGTGGCTTGTGATCCTAGAGCCTTACAACTTTAGCGTTGAGCAGACGCCGCTGGAACGCTTGGCAGACTTTGACTTCTCCGTGGAACATAGGCCTGGGGAGAGCCACATTAATGCCGACATTCTCAGTCGCAATCCCAAATTCCGTCCGGACCATTTCGACTGCCCATCTTGCTCTCGTATTCCAGAGTTTCAGGCCAGGTTCGGATGCCAAAGTAGCGCCGTTAGAGCCGTTAAAAAGGCTGTGCTAAATTAGAAAAGCACGAGGCTTCGACTCAAACCGAAGGTACACACTTTTTAGATCAACCAACCATGTGTGAACCCACTAGGAATGATGACCACGGCAATGAGAGCCGGCTTGATAGTTGTCACTCAGTTAGCCAAGCGATCCAGACTGATCCATCAGGCACAAACCATAAAGAAACCTCTGAAGATAGCCAAATTCAAGTGACAAAACCTAAGGTTCAGGTGGCTAAAATTGCAACTAATTCTAACAATGACCAAAGTGCGAAGAGTGACAGAACGAGCGGTAGTCATTCCTTCCACATTGGAACCAGCCTAGCGAATCAAGCGCTGATGATGCAAGCGAATTAAGCCTACCACAGAGTGAGGCTGATGAGAGAGTAGATGTGGATTGGGTGACGCTGGCACAAGAGTCAAACGTAGATCTGCTGAGAATCAAGCAATCCGTAGCTGGCTCCGAACCGAAACTTAGCAAACAGGATATTCAAGATTGCAGTCGAGAAATTAAAACTCTCTGGGCTCTGTATAACGAACTGTCAGTTGAAAATGGCTTGCTCTACCGCACAAAGCCAGCGAGGAAGGGCAAACCGAGTGTTAAGCAGTTGATAATTCCCTCGTCTGCAAATTTAGATGAACTAGTAATCAAGTACCATAGAGCGTGCAACCATTCAGGAGCCAATAAAACCACGGCGGCATTGAAGGCACGTTTCTTGATCTTTGATCTGGAAAATTACGTAAGAGGTATCGTTGCCGAATGCGAAACTTGCGCCAGAGTTAAGAAAGGTACAAAGAAGATTAGAGCCCCCCTGCAGCCTACCTTGGCAGGGTATCCCAATCAGGTGGTACACGTTGACCATTGTGGACCTTTTCCTGAATCTAATGGTATGCGGTATCTTCTGGTGCTGATTGATCGTTTCACCAGCTTCGTCGAGATTGTCCCGGTGCCTGATGTCTCAGCAGGAACTACGGCGCTAGCCATCCTCACTGAATGGGTGGTAAGGTATGGGACGATGGAACAGATTGTCTCAGATAACGGCACTGCATTCATTAACGCTACGGTTGCCGAGTTGACTCGAATACTCGAAATCGACATGGTTAGAATCACAGCGAGAAGACCACAGGCCAATGGCAAGGCGAACGAGCTATCCAAACGATCAAAACCAAAGTTCGGGCAGTGTGTGCTGATCGTAGAATAGGGTGGCCTTTGGCTGCTAAGCTTGTGGGGTTGTCGATCCGGACGACCGAATCCGAGTCTACCGGCTTCACGCCAGCAAAGTTGTTCTTCGGGAGAGAACTCGACATCCCCTTGGACCTCCAGTACAACCCACCACCAAGAGAATACTATGATCCGGAATCTTACGCACACACCCTGCACAAAGCCCTGGTCGAAACATCGGCTACGGCTCGCGCTTTGCGGGGAAAGGCCCAGAGAAGACAAAAGCGCTACTATGACAGAGCCGTTTTTAAACCTAACTTTGAAGTAGGTGAGCTGGTCTGGGTTCGAAACCCGGATCACAGAGGCCTTGACCCAGCAGTTTGGTTGGGACCATACCGCGTAGTTCAGCAAATATCCGAGCGCAACTATCGGCTCCTGTCCGAATTTATTAGAGAAAATCCATTCATTCGAACTCCTAACCCGAGCCACAACATTTATAATGTAGACAGAATCAAAAAATGCATACGCAAGCCGAACTATCAAGACACCATTGACCGTTTCGGTCTAAAAATAACTGCACGGTTGCCGGAATCTCGTGTGGGAAATTGTGACGAGGACTCGCCAGCCTCGGATTCCAGCTCGGACTCCGACATGGAAGAGCGTGGATTACCTTACTTCCCAGTTGCAGGGCTGGGATCGAACCAGGTGCAGTCCAGTGAGAACCAGGTGCAGTCCAGTGAGAACCAGGTGCAGTCCAGTGAGAACCAGGTGCAGTCCAGTGAGAACCAGGTGCAGTCCAGTAAGAACCTGGTGCAGCCTGGTGAGAACCAGGTGCAGTCCGGCGAGAACCAGGTGCAGTCCAGTGAGAAACGGTTGCAGCCCGGTGAGACTTCGGTGTGTACAGGTGGAACCAAGGACAACCGGTTGAGGACCTTGGTCAGCCAGTTTTGGACCTGTTGCAACCCAGAACAGAGTCTGGAGATTTTGTGCAGGAGCCAGATTTTTTAAGTGAAAAACACACTCAACACCGTGTGCCTGAAGTAGGTGGTAATAGTAGCACGAATCGACTCGAACAAGTCGAGGATGGCCAGGTTCCTTCAATCGGTGCGGAGGTAGAGATAGTGGGAGATAGAACGCGTGAGTTGCCTGGAACCGCCAGCCAAGGACAGAGGACGGAGCCAGCTGGCCAGCGTGAAACAGTGGAACCAGACCCATCGTTATCAGACAGAGTCAGTACTCGGGTAGCATTTACACCACTCGAAGTGGCAGGGCGGTTCGGCCGCCAACCAGATTTTTGCAGGTGCTTGCCGGGTTTTGCCACCGCTCCAATTCCAACAGTCTTTGATTTCCTTCTCTTTCCCTCCATTCGTTGTGTTGTCTTGCTTTGTTCTCTTCTTCCTTTTCTGTTCTTTGTTTTCCGTGCCAGTGCCAAGTTAGCCCTGAGTCTGCCGGTTGCGTTGCCGCCGGTGGGTTGTGTGTGTGTGGGGCGGCGTCCCGTCCGTGTGTTGGCTGGGTGAGCTCTGCTGCGCAGTTCGAATTGAAGTTCGTGCCAAGGACTTCTAGACTAACAGGACGTAAAACTCAAAGATTGTGCAATTTTTTGGAGGCCACGATTTCCTGGAAAAAATACACTGCGAAGATAGGAAAAAATCAGTTTTTCGTCACAAAATCTGTGATTGTATTTGATCTGGGGCAGTCAAGACTACCATTCTTTTAATTTAACATGCACAATATGTTACTCTATTATATTTTCATATAGTTGTGTAGTGAAGTTTTCATTTTCATATTGTTTTCACTTTATTTCATAAGCCCAAAGTTGCAAACTCACAAGTGGCATTAGCCAAATATCAAATTCAAGAAAAGAAAAGCTATTCAAATTTGTAATATAATAATATTTTTAGCCTTTAAAATAAAAATTATAAAAGGACTAATCAATGTTTTTTCTTATAGATACCTAGTAAAAATGGTTAGGGCCTATTTTTGTGATTAAGTCTATTCTTCTTAAATCTTAGTCCTAAATATAGGCTTTGTCACGTTATTGGCGTAGCGGCCAGCTATGCGGTGACCCTTAAAAGGGCCGTTTTAGTCCCAAAATAAGTTGAAGTCAATTCTTGTAAAGCGGATTTTGTAGCGGAGCACTTGGCGATAAAGGCAGGAACTGCCGTAGTTGTCTTTATTGTTAATATCAGTATTAAGTTTGGTTGTTACTGGCAATAAACAGACTATAGCTTTCTGGGCACTGGCGGCTGCAACAATGGGTTGAATATAATTTGGATATGAAGTCAAGTGGCAGGCGAATGACACAATGGCGACGTGACGTGAGCAGTGGCTATGAGCACAGTGAAGGCAGTGAAACGTAGTGGCGAGTTGGCGTCGGTCGTGGCGTGAAACAGTCAAGTAAGTGTGTGAGCAGGCTGGCCCAGACAGAAGGGCCGTGGTGAGAAATAAGGAGGCTCGAGGCAGCCAGACAAACAGATAAGACAGCTAAGAGGCAGCAGGGAAGGAAACAAGGAACAAGCGGAGGAGTGCCGCCGCCAGGCGGGGGGGGGGTTTAATAAAAGAGCGCAGAGGGGGGTAGCGCGAGCACGAGTGATTTCATTGGCTGGCGAGAGAACTTAAAATTATCGATCGTGCCAATTTTATACGGTTGCGAGAGAGGATAGCAAAATATACAATGAATTATAAATTGCCACAAAATCGTTGGGCACTACTACAAGTAAACGTCGCAATAAACGAATGGAAAAGTTTAGTTGAAACGGTGAAACTGAAGGGTTGAATGACTATGGAGAACAGCAGTCCAACGGCCCTTTTCGGGACCACCTTAAACTGACAACGTCACAGGCTTGGCTTAAAAACTGATAATACAGCTTTCTCAAGCCTAGGTAACCAACCATATGAAACTATTTATTGGTAATCTATATATAATAAAAAAATCTAAATATACTAATCTTTAAGTCATTGTCTAAATTTAATTACTTATTAGGCTAGATAGTGTAGTGATAGGTCTAGTTCTAGTAGGCCTAGGAATTAGTATAGTTACTAAACCAACAATAATAGCTTAAGACTAAGAGTACCTACATGCAATGTTTTTATACTTTATTTTAAAAAGAACAACACAAAAAGTTTGGCTAATGCCACTTGTGAGTTTGCAACTTTGGGCTTATGAAATAAAGTGAAAACAATATGAAAATGAAAACTTCACTACACAGCTATATGAAAATATAATAGAGTAACATATTGTGCATGTTAAATTAAAAGAATGGTAGTCTTGACTGCCCCAGATCAAACACAATCACAGATTTTGTGACGAAAAACTGATTTTTTCCTATCTTCGCAGTGTATTTTTTCCAGGAAATCGTGGCCTCCAAAAAATTGCACGATCTTTGAGTTTTACGTCCTGTTAGTCTAGAAGTCCTTGGTTCGTGCATTCCGATCCGTGGTGACGTTTGTCACGTTATTGGCGTAGTGGCCAGCTATGCGGTGACCCTTAAAAGGGCCGTTTTAGTCCCAAAATAAGTTGAAGTCAATTCTTGTAAAGCGGATTTTGTAGCGGAGCACTTGGCGATAAAGGCAGGAACTGCCGTAGTTGTCTTTATTGTTAATATCAGTATTAAGTTTGATTGTTACTGGCAATAAACAGACTATAGCTTTCTGGGCACTGGCGGCTGCAGCAATGGGTTGAATATAATTTGGATATGAAGTCAAGTGGCAGGCGAATGACACAATGGCGACGTGACGTGAGCAGTGGCTATGAGCACAGTGAAGGCCGTGAAACGTAGTGGTGAGTTGGCGTCGGTCGTGGCGTGAAACAGTCAAGTAAGTGTGTGAGCAGGCTGGCCCAGACAGAAGGGCCGTGGTGAGAAATAAGGAGGCTCGAGGCAGCCAGACAAACAGATAAGACAGCTAAGAGGCCGCAGGGAAGGAAACAAGGGACAGGCGGGGAGAGACGAAAAAGGCGTGAGGGGTGCCCGCCGCCAGGCGGGGGGTTTAATAAAAGAGCGCAGAGGGGGGTAGCGCGAGCACGAGTGATTTCATTGGCTGGCGAGAGAACTTAAAATTATCGATCGTGCCAATTTTATACGGTTGCGAGAGAGGATAGCAAAATATACAATGAATTATAAATTGCCACAAAATCGTTGGGCACTACTACAAGTAAACGTCGCAATAAACGAATGGAAAAGTTTAGTTGAAACGGTGAAACTGAAGGGTTGAATGACTATGGAGAACAGCAGTCCAACGGCCCTTTTCGGGACCACCTTAAACTGACAACGTCACACCCGCCTCCCTTCCGAAAAAGGATAGGGTCGCGCAAAAAGAAAACCAACACGCGGGGTGACGGCAAGAAAACACAACGTGACCGCAGTTTATGAAATTATAGCAGAGTGAATTACAGTGGGGTTGAGTCAGTTTGTATGAGCATATGATTACCGGACAAAATTACAAAGTTCCAAAGGCTACAGACTATTACGAGAGCAGAACATTACAGGGCAGTAGAACACGGTGAGCACGAGCAATACAACATGGTGGTGTTACAAAAACATTACAAAATACAACAATGGTTACGGAAAGTAGTGCACGACGGAGCGCGCGGCGCGCGCGAACACAAAAACGACAAAGGACGCGCAGAAGTGATACGATGGATGAGGCAAACACAGAACAAGGATGACAAGGTGGATGAGGCAAAGGATGCAGAGCAGAGGCACGGAACAGAGGCACAGTCCGGACAACTGCGGGCAAACGACGCCAAGCGTCAAGGGCGGCGGGACACGGCGCGGCGCGCCAAGGCGGAAGGGAGAAACCGGCGCAAGAGCGCCCAAGGCGGAGACACGGCGCAGCGCGCCAAGGCAGAGACGGCGCAATGCGCCAGGCGGAGAGCGGCGCAGCGCGCCAAGGCAAAGACGGCGCAACGCGCCAGGCAGGAACGGCGCCACGCGCCAAGGCAGGAAACGGCGCAAGGGCGCCACGCGGGAACGGCGCCACGCGCCAAACAGAGAACGGCGCCACGCGCCAGGCAGAGGATGGCGCTACGCGCCAGAGGCAGAGGATGGCGCTACGCGCCAAGGCAGAGGATGGCGCTACGCGCCAAAGGCAGAGGACGGCGCTACGCGCCAAGGCAGAGGATGGCGCTACGCGCCAAAGGCAGAGAGAGCGTGCGTGCGGTGTGTGTGTGTGTAGTGCTTACTTTTACCCCACAAGCATATCTAGCTACATTATGAAATTTGCGAAATTTAATGACGAGCTACAGCTCATTTCCGACAACAGCGAAAGCGATGCTGCACTCGTCAATGGGCTGAGCAGCGAACTAAGCTAGCTATATTCTTATAGGCAGAATATTTTTCTCGAGTTTTCAATGGTTGTTTTTTCAGTTTTTATTTTCCTTTTTGAGTTATTTATGCGTTTCACTAGTCGCCAGTAGTTATGCTTTAATTACTAACCGTATATTGCACATTACATGGTTTCGGGGTATTACTATTAGCGTCAGAGATGACGCACTTATTCATTTCATCGACTTTGGCAACACCGAACGGGTGCCATTGCTATCAATTATTTTAATCATTTTTGCCATTGCTATAATGTTTATACGTGCCCTAGTGTATTTTATCGATTATGGCAACGCCGATGCAGGCAGAGGACGTCTACAGAATATTTTGACAACTATTATATTTATAGTATTCATCTCGTAATCATTTTTCGACCAATATATGCATTATTTTATGCCATATTTATGCATTAATTTTTTAGTTTACTTTTGAATATTTGAGCTAAGGCTAATGTCTTATCTACTATTTGTTTCTAGCGCCGTAGTGTATTCTATAGACTACGGCAACGCCGACCAGGTGCAGTCGGAGTTGGGTGCTGCGATATTATATATATTCTTGCGTTAGAACAATATAGTATTTATACTGTCGGCATATTATGCTAATTCTGCTAGTGTTTTATTTTTATTTTATTTATTTTAGTTAGCTATATAAATTATCAAATTGCAATGTCGCTGCAGTTTATCCCCTTGACTACGGTGGTTGGCTGTTGGCTGGTACAGCTGTGGAAGTTGTGCACACTAGTATCTGGCAGTGAGTAACAGCTGTGGCTTGTGTTTTGTGGCTTGCGGCTGGCAGATGCCGCAGGGACCTGTGACCAACAGGTGCCACAGGAGGTAGTTTAACGCCTTGCCCGGGGCGTGAGCTTGCGGTCTACAGGTGCCGCAGAGACCTGTGGCTGACAGGTGCCACAGGAGGTAGTTTTACGCCTTGCCCGGGGCGTGAAAAACTGGCGGTTAGTGTCTGCTTCCCCACTGCTGGAGCAGGTCGGACACTTGACAGGTCCGGTACCTGACAGGCGGGCGGATGGGGCGTCCGTACCTGGATCTGGGTACGTCAGCCGGGGCTGGTGGCTCAGCTGCTTGCGCAGCGACTGGATTCGCAGCAATCTCAGGTGGTTCTAATTGCTCGGAGGAAGGGTCCCCCAAGGAAGCCGTGTACAGCGACTCTGAGCTGTCTTGGCTGTGGCTGGTGTCAGTGTCTGTGCTGTCAGTGTCAGTGTCTGGTTGTGGCTGTCCCTCAATAGCTACAGCATCGCCAGCTTCGGCGAATGGTTGGCCTTCTCCCGCTTCAGCTCCCGCCCCCTCCTCAAAGGCGCCTGAAGCTGGCGGTGGTGGATTTGGCCCTGGCGCTCTGCGTGGGCTCTCTGGCCGGGCAGAGGAAGGCTGGGGAATGGTGACGAGGCTAAGCTCGCTCGCGGGTCCGCTGGGCGGGTTCACACTAGGCGCTGGAGACCTGGCATGGGTGGCCTCACCATACCGGTCAACTACGTCTTGGTAAGTGGGCTGTCTGATGCACGGTTTGAGGCGGTCAATGTTGTAAATGTTATGGCGCGGATTTGGCACCCGATCTGCTGGGTTTAGGAGACCATACTCGGGGACTAAACGGTAAGTCCGCTCGGAGCAGCGCTGCACTACTCGGTATGGCCCCAACCACACAGCGGGTTCTATGCCCTTGTGGTTCGGGTTCAAGACCCAGACTAACTCTCCCTCGTGGAACTCAGCGCGGAGGGCGCGGCGGTCGTAATACCTTTTCTGCCTCTCCTGGGCTTTACCCCTAGTGCGGCGGGCTAGGGCAGAGGTTTCGACTAGCGTGCGGTGCAACTGGTGGGCGTACCTCTCCGGCTGGTAGTGTTCATTTGGCGGTGGATTGTGACAGAGGTCGAGCGGTAGTTCGAACTCACGCCCGAAGAAAAGTTTGGCTGGAGTAAATCCGGTGGATTCGGCGACTGTGGCACGGATTGACAGGGCGGCCAGGCGGCTGGCAAGGGGCCAGTCGCATTGTCTCTCAAGACAGATGGCTCTAATCTGGGCTTTCACCGTCTGGATCATCCTCTCAGCTTTACCGTTAGCCTGAGGGCGACGGGCTGTGATCCGACCCATGTCAATCTGTAGGAGCCTAGTTAATTCTATCATGGTACTATTGATGAAGGCAGTTCCGTTATCAGACACCAGCTGCTCCATCACCCCATACCTGGCAACCCATTCAGTCAGGATGGTTGTGGCAGTGGTCTCTGCGCTGACGTCGGGAACAGGGACTACTTCAACAAACCCGGTGAACCTGTCGATCATAACCAGCAGGTACTTGTACCCGTCACACTCTTCGAACGGGCCTGCGTGGTCCACGTGGACAACCTGGTTCGGGTAGCCGGACAGTTCTGGTTGCATAGGGGCCTTGAGCTTACGCTTTGACTTCTTAGTCTTAGCGCAAACGGTGCATTCGGCCAGGACCCCCTTGACTATAGTATCTAAGTCGGAAATAACGAAGCGCGCCTTCAGGGCGGCCATCGTCTTGGTGATACCGCAATGGTTCAACTGGCCATGATACTGAAGGACCAGATGACCGACGTCTGCGGTCTCAGGCACCACCAGGCGCCTGTTGGCAGTCTTGGCTTTGGAGGATTTGGCTAAGTACAATAGACCCTCGACTACTTCAAGGTCATTGAATTGAGCCCAGAGTGAGCGCATTTCCCGGCTACAACCCTGCAGTTCGGCCTTGGACAATGGCTCAGTCTTACACTGGACACTGGCGATTAGGCGCGCCATGTCAACACAGGAGTCCTGGGCATTCTGGGCCCAGATGAGCTCAGGTGGCACTTGGGATTCGGTTTCAGGTTGACGGGATTCAGTCTCTGGGCTAGGAACAGCACCGCTAGCAGTAGCGCGGACATTCGGCGTTGGTTCAGCCGGGGCATCTGTGTCAGTCTGACACGCTACGCTAATGCCTATGGTCTGGACGCACACCTGACGCAGTTCTCTAGAGGGGGGCGTACGCCGGTGCTTTGGGTCTTGGTCCAGGAATTTCCCTTTAAATTCCGGAATCTGGCTGCACGTCGGGCAGTCAAAGTGATCGGCTCTGAATTTTGGCAGTCTACTAAGAGCGTCAGCAGGCACGTGGTCAACGCCTGGACGGTACTGGACTGTGAAATCGTATTCGGCTATTCGTTCTAGAGTGGACTGCTGGACCTTCAGCGGGTACAGTTCAATGGTGGCAAGCCATTGGGCCAGCATACCAGTGGCATGCTTCTTAGAATGCAGCCATTTGAGCGCGGCCGCGTCCACCCGGACAGTGAAAGGCTTGTCTAATAGATAAGGACGGAAATGCTCGAGCATCAGAACGAGCCCTAGCAACTCCCTCATGGTGGCGCAGTAGTTTCTCTGGCTACTGTTGAATTTTTTGGATGCGTAAGCTATAACTTGCTCTTGGCCATCTGGCCCGAGCTGGTACAGCACACCCCCAGTGCCGTCAAGCGAGCTATCGCAGTCCAAAATAAATTCGCGCCCTTTGGCAGAGAGGTCTGGATACGCCAGAATCGGTGGTGAACAGAGGCTATGTTTGAGTTCTTGGAAAGCCCGTTCATGATGCGGTTGCCATAGAAACGGAGCATCCTTTTTGGCTAAGGCATACAAAGGCGTGGCGATGATTGAGAATCGCGGCACGAATTTCCGGTAATAATTCGCAAATCCCAAGAATGATAGAAGCTGTTTCTTAGAAAGCGGTTTAGGCCAGTCTTGGACAGCCTGAGTCTTCGCTGGGTCAGCCTCAATGCCCCGGCTAGACACAACGAACCCCAGGAATGCGACCTTGTCCTTAAACAGCTCACACTTAGACGGCTTAATTTTGAGACCGGCTTTTCTAAGCTGCCAGAGGACCAGCGCGAGATGCGCGATCATTTGGTCGTTGTTGACAGCCTTAATGATAATGTCGTCTAAATAGATGAGGCTGACCTTCATCAGGAGAGGTCTAAACACCTTGTGCATCAGTTTCGCGAAATTGGCAGGTGCCGTCTTGATCCCGAATGGTACTACCTTCCAGCGGAAGGTGCCTTGGGGGCAGGCAAAGGCGGTGTAATCTCTAGCCTCCTCTTTGATCCCTACCTGCCAGTACGCGGAGGTCAGGTCAAGGCTAGAGAATACAGTGGCCCCGGCAAGGCTGTCAAAAGATTCTTCTATGAGTGGCAGAGGGAAGCTACACGGCTTGATGAGCTTATTGACGGCCCTATAGTCTATGCAAAGGCGTTGAGTGCCGTCCTTCTTCTTGACCAGAACGATAGGCGACACCCAGTCAGAGTCACACTCCTCAATGACCCCCTGTTCGAGCATCTGCGCTATGTTCTGGTCTAAGAATTCTTTTTGTGCTGGCGTGGTGCGCCTGTATGGTTGCGCAACAGGCTTGGCCTTAGGATCTATTAACTCTATGCCCATCTCGTGTAAATTGGTGTGGCCTAAATCTGCGTTTGATCTAGAAATTTGGCTATTGAAGTAGTTGAGCAGTTTCAAAACGGTGGCGAGTTGGCCCCTAGACAATTTGGCTTGGTCTAGTTGGAACTGCGTTGTCAGCCATTTGGCTAACTCCCTACTAGGCGGCGGCAGCTTACTGAGTTGGCTGGTGAGGTTAGCTACATTGTCCAGGCTAAAGTCAGACTCCTTCAGGGTCGTCTGAGCTATGACCTCATGACTATCTAATTCCTGGAATGAGGCAATTTCTTGCCCCCTAGTTATCTGAATAGGCTGTTCCCCACTGTTGAGCACGCGCACTAGTATGTGGTTAGTATCGCTAACTGAGTCTAGAGTCTTGGCTACCAACTGTTCGGTCTCTGGTCCGAGGATCCGGGACATGACTATACCGGAGGTGTACGGCGAAGAGTCGAGGACACGACTGGGGATCAAGGTTTCCGAGTGCGGGGGCAATTCTACGGTGCCGGCGGCCATCACTCGTCGAGTTGGAAAATCCCCTTGTCCCCCTCAATGACTGGTACCGACACCCCTGCTACTAAAGCTCGGCCAGAGTTGAAGTCTAGCAGCATCTCGAAGCTGCGCAGGAAATCCATGCCTAACAGGGCTTCCGTGGTACAGTAAGCAGTGACTAGGAATACATGTTGTTTAGTCGTATTACCTAAGTTGATTTCGCA
Source organism: Macrostomum lignano (assembly GCA_002269645.1). NCBI lineage: Eukaryota > Metazoa > Platyhelminthes > Macrostomidae > Macrostomum > Macrostomum lignano. The sequence goes on from NIVC01004540.1 coordinate 19,696, forward strand.
GCGTAGCGACCCTAGGATGTCTACCTGAGAGCCGCCGAAGGCGGTGGCACGCTGCTTATTGGCACTAGGCGTGAATATGTTATTGACGGGGTCAGCTGCGACCAGTTTGGCTTTCACGTCAGCACCCATGATGCTGGCATTGGCGCCTGAGTCTAGACAGGCCAGAACTTTAGAGTCTCCTACTCCTAGCTGCACGAAATAGCTAGACTCAAAGGTGTCAGCTGTGTACCCCCCTTGTCGGCATTGTGGATCACTGTCCCCTGGCTGAGGTTGCACATTACAGGCCTTGTCGTGCTGGCGCCCGGGGTCGACCTGGCGCTGGAATTTCACCCTAGTCCCCCTAAGGCGGTGCTGCTCGACTAGGCTACGCAGGCTGGGAGACAGTTGGCTAATGTGAACGAACAATTTCTCTGGCAGGTGCTCAGATTGGATGAACCCGTAATTCTGAGACCATGTGGCAATGGTTCCTAGTTCAGTCGTGACTTTTCCACGGCTGGGCTGCTGATTTTGGCTCCCCCGGGGCTGCTTTGGCGACTGTGGCCTCGGCGAGGGCGATGGACAGTCAGCGATCAGGTGATCGGTCTGGCCGCATCGATGGCAAGCCCGCGGAGGGCGAGGAGCTGGCCTAGGTTGTCTATAGGTTTGGCTAACTTGTGGTGGGCCCCCAGTGGGCTCTGTGCGAGCGGGCCCCTGATTGGTAGTGACAGGCGGAGTGGTCTGGCTTAATCTATTGGCTTGGTCGGTCACCATCTTCTCAAGCTCAGCGACCCTCTGTTCTAACGCTTTCTTCTCAGCGTCAGGTTCTATGGCACGAACCTTGGCTATAGTAGAAGGCACGTTCAGAAGCTGGCGGACCCCGACAAGATCTTTGGCCTTCTGCATCAGCTCTTCTGCAGAGGTGGCACTGTCGGTTTCCTGATCCCATAAGAGGAGCTTTTCGGCGAGGTCCTTATCCCTCAGCCCATGGCAGAATCTGGCCTTGAGTAGGGGCTTCGCTTCAGCGAGCGAGAGACCCGCTAGTCTAGAATAGGAGACCAGTCTGTCGAAGAAATCAGACATCTGCTCATTATGAGATTGGGCGGCAGCAACTAATTCTACGTAGGCCTTGTCCTTCTTCTTGGCATCGGTGTACCTTTCCCTGAGCAGCCGAAGCGCAGATTCGAAAGGCAACTGGTCACACCGGTAATTAAGATATACCTCTTGGCATTCGGCTGACAGCAAAGATACGAGAATGGCGGACTTCTGGTCCTCAGGAACGCGGCAAGTGGCTAGATACGAAGTAAGCTGAGCTTCCCACGTATCAAAGTTCATCTTCGGCTGATAAGCGATTGGAGGGCGAAGGCGTATGTCTGGCTTCGCAGGCGGCGAGGAATTTGGCGCTAATGGCGAGGAAACAGCGAGACGCTCTTCGAGCATCCGGTGAAGAGAGGCTAAGGTTTGAGTCAACAAGAGTTGCTCACTAGGAGCTGGCGCGGCGGCAGCAGCTGCGCCTGCTGGCTGCTCGCCGGCATCGACTGCGTCCTGATCTGGCACGGCGGCATCTCCGTCAGCCAATGACGCTGCGGCATGGTTGTCCCCGTTGTCGGACATTGTGTAAGGTTGAATGAGACAAATGAATCAAGCGTGAACGAAAATAAGGCTCCAGAGAAAACGAATTGAGGTTGATGACGCGAGAGAGACGAGAGAGATTGCGTCCTACTAACAAAATACGTGCCTGACAGGGGCAAACCGCAAAAAGCCTATAATAAGGGAGAGTCCTATCACGCAAACCACCCAGACTAACTGTCAGGCAATAGTCCCTACAAACAATCAGCGCACAGCGTAACCTGGCGTGGCTTGGCACACGCAGCGGAGCTATCTTGGCAGAGCGTAAGCTCGAGCTCAACGCAGTTGACAGCGCGCGTTGCTCAGGGCGACGACCAGCGACGACTCGCGGCGACGAGCGAAGACCGGCCGAGCAGTCAGGACCCCTGGGCCTGACGTGGCACAGGCTCTCGCAGCCTTGCGGACCGAACCTCAGGCGTGGCACAGGCTCTCGCAGCCTTGCGGACCGTCAGGCAGAAACGTGGCAGGCCGGCACTCAGTCACGAGCCGGCAGAGCTGAGCAGAATCTTGCTGACGCTTGGTTGCGAGCTGGCAGGGCTGAGCAGAAGTCTTGATGGCGCTGATTACGAGCTGGCAGGGCTGAGCAGAAGTCTTGATGGCACTGACTTAGTTGCGAGCCGGCAGTGCTGAGTAGGAGTCTCGGTGGTGCTGACTTAGTTGCGAGCCGGCAGTGCTGAGTAGGAGTCTCGGTGGGACCTCCAAAATTATGTCACGTTATTGGCGTAGTGGCCAGCTATGCGGTGACCCTTAAAAGGGCCGTTTTAGTCCCAAAATAAGTTGAAGTCAATTCTTGTAAAGCGGATTTTGTAGCGGAGCACTTGGCGATAAAGGCAGGAACTGCCGTAGTTGTCTTTATTGTTAATATCAGTATTAAGTTTGATTGTTACTGGCAATAAACAGACTATAGCTTTCTGGGCACTGGCGGCTGCAGCAATGGGTTGAATATAATTTGGATATGAAGTCAAGTGGCAGGCGAATGACACAATGGCGACGTGACGTGAGCAGTGGCTATGAGCACAGTGAAGGCCGTGAAACGTAGTGGTGAGTTGGCGTCGGTCGTGGCGTGAAACAGTCAAGTAAGTGTGTGAGCAGGCTGGCCCAGACAGAAGGGCCGTGGTGAGAAATAAGGAGGCTCGAGGCAGCCAGACAAACAGATAAGACAGCTAAGAGGCCGCAGGGAAGGAAACAAGGGACAGGCGGGGAGAGACGAAAAAGGCGTGAGGGGTGCCCGCCGCCAGGCGGGGGTTTAATAAAAGAGCGCAGAGGGGGGTAGCGCGAGCACGAGTGACTTCATTGGCTGGCGAGAGAACTTAAAATTATCGATCGTGCCAATTTTATACGGTTGCGAGAGAGGATAGCAAAGTATACAATGAATTATAAATTGCCACAAAATCGTTGGGCACTACTACAAGTAAACGTCGCAATAAACGAATGGAAAAGTTTAGTTGAAACGGTGAAACTGAAGGGTTGAATGACTATGGAGAACAGCAGTCCAACGGCCCTTTTCGGGACCACCTTAAACTGACAACGTCACACGTTATTTTCGGTTCTGTGATTTGTTTTTGTCACTTAGCTCTCGGTTTCAGTTGTAATTATTAATTGTTATTTTACGTCCTTGCTTATAAAGTCTCAGTGATGCAATATTTTAATCCGTGCTAGTTACAGAATGTTACTTAAGGTCTTTTAAATCCCATGCAATATGCTCAATGACTTCTCAACATTCGTATACTTTCGGTGACGTCTACTTTGAATATTTCGTTCACTCCGTTCGTGTTCCCATTTTTGTGTCATTCAATTTCTGTTCGATGTGTTCGGTTAATAACGCTAATCATGTTAATAATGTTTCATGTAGTTTACTGCCAATAGGCTCGTTTTGGAAGGGAGGCGAGTGTAACGGTTTGGAAATTCTGTAATTCAAATCTAGTTTATTAACATGGTGTATTTTAACTTTATTCAAATCCTTAGCTGTTTAGATTACGTGCGTAATTATTCTAGGGTTTTAATATTACGTATTTTGTTAATTTGGTTTCCGTTTCCAAGAAATGCGACTCATAATTTTAACATGTAAGTTCTAGTCTTTTTCTGTAAGCGTGTGGCAGCCTGGGACGTAGATCAACCTAGCATGTACGTGAGATACAATAATTATAATCAGAGCCGATCACCAGTGTACGCATTCGTACTAAGACAGTAAGATTTCTTATGCTCCGAGTTTAGTAAATCGTCCCGGACTGACAGACGTATCTGCTGAACCATATACGTTGCTAATACTCTCTCTTCGCTAGTAATATTAAATATACCGGACTCGTTACAATACTTAAAGTCGTCCTTGATTAAAACAAATGTTTTTAGATAAATTGAAAATTCAAAATGTCTCAAAAACATTGCAAAGAATATTGAACAGATGGACGTATTTTGGTAGACTCATGGTATATAAGAGATGGGCATTATTTCAGGTACCCTGCTAGCAAGTACCGTGAATTTAGATAAACAAAAAAAAAATGCAAGGAAACCTGTCTTTAGATTGATTACTTTAGCTAAAAAACATTTATCTAGATGAATGCTGTATTCACGGCTCTGAAAGAATATTATATATTTTTTATTTTACTCGTTTATTACAAAGTATTTACGCGCTGGTTTAAACTTGAAGTTTTATACGAAAATTAAAATTTAATATATTAATAAAAAATAAATAAATAATCAATATCAATAAAAAATAATCAATAAATAATCAATATAAAAACAGCCAATGTCTTACTCTTAGTCTTAATATTACCTAGTTTTAGTGTAGTATCTTTCAAGCAACAGCAGTCTAAATTGCCAGATTGTCATTCAACTCATTGCTAATTTTTTATATAAGTAAACCTTACTTGTCAATTGTTACAAACATTCAAATATGTTTTATATATATCATAATGGCAACTTGCAAAGACAGCTACTAGTATTACTAGGCCTAGGGGAGGCCTAGCTAAGCATACAAATATATAATGCTTGTGTACTAGTGCTATGCCTTTATCATAGTATACTCGAATGTTCTTTCAATGTAATAACTGTATATTCGAATCTTTCTTAGAAACTGAATCTACGCGAACGCCAAATAATAGTTTGTTTTAATGCGCGAAATAAATTGGAGAATTATTTTTTGTTTTAATCGTATGTGGGGAAAATCACTATATATAGGAGCGGTTTCGCGACAAATATACTCTAACTGTCTTTTACCCGTGAGCAAATAATTGCGAACAGAATAAGCAGTTCAATCTAAACCATTTCAAAGTCTTTGAGCTAAATAGCGACTTCTTCATTTGCAAAACCTGTGAAACGATTCTAAGAAATTTGCTAAGAGAAGGGAATTGGGACTAATTCCTGGAGATATACTAAGAGAGGCGCCGTGACCCTCTAGTCTTGGTGAACGCCCGATTAGGACTATACACTAATACATATACCAGTACTAGACCGCTCAGGCCATAAGCTACTAGAACGCTACCAGAAAGCAAGCCATAAGCTACCAGAAACGCTACTAAGAACGCTACCAGAAACGCTACTAAGAACGCTACCCAGAAATATTTAAATGAAATTCTAAGAAATAGTTAGGGAGTAAAAGCAAGTAGTTGGCAAATCGGTGGGATTAAAATTGATAAAGTAAGAGGTGAAAGGCCTGTAACAACTTTGGTGGCAGCTCGTAGGATATTTAATAAACACTAATAGTTAGAAGTTTAGAAAGACAGAGCCAAAAGGCCTGTCACAGCTGGTGGCAGCGATAAGGATTAGAGAAACGGCGCGAACTCTTAAAGCTAGATTCAGAAGAATTCCGAAGAATAATTTGAAAAGTTTTTCGTAAAGAGAAGATGAATCAGAATCAGGCTAATGATGCCATCGCCATGCTGGCAGAGGAACTGCGGAAACATCTCAAGTTAGGATCGAAAGAAACTGAAGTGCAAGTAGAAAAGTTCACGCCTGGTCAGAACATTAGGCAGTGGATGAACACGTTTGAGCAACAGTGCAGAATCCAAGGGATTACAGTCGAGAAACAGAAGGAAGCTCTCTTTGCTAATCTAAACATCCCAGAGGGACTGAAACGCCGAATCAGTCACAGAAAAGAGCAGAGTCAGTACCAGGAGATTAGGCGAAGGATCATCGAAGAATTTGAGCCGAAGCAGCAGAACAAGAAAGAAGGGATTGACGCATTAGTAGAGTGTCTAATGACTCTGTCAATTGTGCTAACGAACATAAGCCTAGAGCCAAAGACAGGGCAGCAGCATCAGTCAGTACCAAGACCTCGCCGCCTGAACAGATTCAGTGGAATCAGGCCAGAGCCGAAACCTGGTCACTGCTTCTTCTGCAACCAGCCAGGACCCATTAGGCCTCAGGCAGGACACCAGTGCCGAATCAACTTCAACCGGCACGCCCAGCAGAAGCCACCCTAAGAAGACTCGTACACAGGAGCGCGAATCTGAAAGCTATTTGTAAATATGTTTCAAATATGCAAAAAAAAATATAAAAACGAATAAAAAAAAATTCAGAAAACCCAAAAAAAAATATTTGTTTAAGAAGTATTTCGTCTGCATACTGCAATGTACTGACCAAGTAAGCCGTCTAAAGTTCGTTAAATAGCTAAAAATTTAGGAGGTAACCCTTAAAAGGGCCGTTTGACCTTAAAAGGGCCGTTTTACTAAGAAACTTATTTAGGAAAGCCAGGGAACTGCAATTTCGGACTGAAAACATTGAAGGAAGATTATTTTACTCAGAGAAGTTGACGAGAAGTTGATGCTGAGAGAATTGTGCAGAATTGTGCGAAGAGAATTGTCGAAAAGATTGGATTGCAGAGATTGGCATGACGCGCGGACAGCTACGCATGCTGACCAATTGCGGATTGGCCAAAGGCAGAAAGAAGAGGCCGATGACGCTTTCAGAAGAGCCAAAAAAGGTTCAGAGAGTCAGGCCATGCAGGAAAGGAAGGGCAGTAAGGCCTAAAGAGCAGATTAATACAGAATTTCTATGATTCTACTGACGAGGCCAAACTGAGATAGCGGAAGGAGATTCGAGATTTGAGAATTTGTTAAGAGTTGTAGGACCCGTGACAGTAGAGCTGTAGCTGGCATGAGTTCAGCAGAGAAGCTTTCGAGAGGTCAGGGTCGAGTTGAGATATTGAGTCGAGAAGTTGTTGAGTTGAGATGAGATGAAATGAAGATGAGATTTCGAAGAGAAGCTGTGAGAATTTGCAAAATTGTTCGAAGAAAAACAGTAATAATCTGACTCCAGTGCCGAAATCCGAAATTGATTTACCAGAGGAAATTAATAATAATTTAAAACCAGCACCAGTGTCAACTAAGAAGAAAGAACAGCCGAAGCCGAAGAAAAGAATTTGCCATAGACAAAAAGAAGTTAGAATTCCAGAAGTTCAAATTTTAGAGGAGGAAAGCTCAGACGAAGAAAACAGAATTCAATGGAGAGTATTCGCAGATCCGAATTCGCAGAGTGAAAACGAAGGAAATGAAGAATTGAACAGTGAGAATACAGAGAGAGCGACTGACTCAGATGAGCCATCAGAAGAAGAAGAAGGAGCATTAGAGTTAGAGGAGGAACGAGTTCAGCCAGAGAATAGGTATAACTTTAGGATGACTCAGCGAAGGAGAGAAAGAGAAGGCGCGACAGGATTTGTGCCCCGAAGGCGCTACGCGAAATATTTAGCACCTTAAATCATGACGTAAGCAATTTCCCATAAGAAACAGTGTTAAATAGTTAAAATTCCGTATTAGAATTACTTATCTGCTTATAAAATTTGACATGCTGTACATAGAGCGAATCTGTAAATACCATATTAATCTACAAAATGCGATCTTTAATTTGATACTTTACTCAAGAAAATCTATCAAAAAATAAAAAAGTTATAAAAAGAAATAGAAAATCCATAAAAATTTAGTTGTCAAATCTGTCAAATCTGGCATGCCCCGCCCCACGCGCGAGGGGAGTGCTTCGAAGAGGTCCAGTTTTTCGGCCCGCCAGCCTATAAATACGAGCACCCCGCAGGCCCCACAGATCCCATAGCTCACTGCTAGCTTCCTTTCTATTCTAAGAGCCATTCGCAGAGAAATCAAAATGAACAACTCTATTGATATCTTGGACGAGTTAATTGGCAATCTGTCAGACGATATGGAGCCCCAGCCAGCGCCCAACACCGATGAAAATGAGGCACCGCTTCGATGTACAACACGTCCAAAGGCGCCTGGTGTATCCAGCAAACGGCCAAGAACATCATCGCCAGCTTCATCGCCTTGCCGCCAAATGAGGGTCGAAGGCCCCGAGCAGAAGCGCGCCGCCCTGGTGGCAGCACAGGCAGCTGCGCCCGTGCGCTCCTATGTTGTCAAGGCCACGCCAGGATCATCGACATCAAGCCGAACGCAGCAGTTGGTGTCACCGCCAGCTGCCCCATCATCGAGAAAGACCCCGGCACCACGGCAGAAGAAATCGACAGCTGCGACACCGCCAGCTCAGCAGCCAGCGTCGCAGCCGAGCCTGCAATCAGCGCAGCAGTCAGCGCTGCAGCCGAGCCTGCAATCAGCGCAGCAGTCAGCGCTGCAGCCGAGCCTGCAATCAGCGCAGCAGTCTAGCCAGCCATCAGCACTACAGCCGAGCCAGCAGCAATCGAATTCGCAGAGAGATTTTCATCGCATCGTCCGAGAACTTGTGGAGACTCGCGGAGCAGAGGTGGAAAAGCTACGCTTCCACATTGAGCAATACGCACTGAAAGTAGCATACCACCGATCCGACAGCCGACAGCGCTACCCCAATGCTCGCAAATTTGGACACACCTGAAGTTTCTGAGGGATCAATTCAGTTACCAGGAAGCTGTCGCTGTTCTCCAGGACGTCGCCTATCGCCTCCAGCGAGCTATAAGAGCCAACCCGCCGCCAGCGCTGACGGTCCTCGACGAAGAGTACCGATGGTTTTTCGCTCAAGTCGGCTGGCCCTACTATCGCGACCTCCCGGAGCCCTGCATGTTTATCTGAACTATTGAGGTGAACTAACTTTTGCGTTGCCTTTAATAACAATTTTGCCTTTTATAATACTTTTATAATAGTTCGTTTTGCTTCCATAATAGTTCTCACTTTAATGGTTTACCTACATAATAGTTCTATCACAACCATTTTATGCACCAATTGTTTTAGCACTGAATTGTGTTTTCTGCACCTTGCTTTGCACCTTTTCACCTGCATTTTCCTACGATATCAATTTTTCACTGTATACATATAATATAGTATTTCGTTCAAAATTTGATATATAGAGGAGGAAAGTTGTACTAGTGCTATGCCTTTATCATAGTATACTCGAATGTTCTTTCAATGTAATAACTGTATATTCGAATCTTTCTTAGAAACTGAATCTACGCGAACGCCAAATAATAGTTTGTTTTAATGCGCGAAATAAATTGGAGAATTATTTTTTGTTTTAATCGTATGTGGGGAAAATCACTATATATAGGAGCGGTTTCGCGACAAATATACTCTAACTGTCTTTTACCCGTGAGCAAATAATTGCGAACAGAATAAGCAGTTCAATCTAAACCATTTCAAAGTCTTTGAGCTAAATAGCGACTTCTTCATTTGCAAAACCTGTGAAACGATTCTAAGAAATTTGCTAAGAGAAGGGAATTGGGACTAATTCTGGAGATATACTAAGAGAGGCGCCGTGACCCTCTAGTCTTGGTGAACGCCCGATTAGGACTATACACTAATACATATACCAGTACTAGACCGCTCAGGCCATAAGCTACTAGAACGCTACCAGAAAGCAAGCCATAAGCTACCAGAAACGCTACTAAGAACGCTACCAGAAACGCTACTAAGAACGCTACCCAGAAATATTTAAATGAAATTCTAAGAAATAGTTAGGGAGTAAAAGCAAGTAGTTGGCAAATCGGTGGGATTAAAATTGATAAAGTAAGAGGTGAAAGGCCTGTAACAACTTTGGTGGCAGCTCGTAGGATATTTAATAAACACTAATAGTTAGAAGTTTAGAAAGACAGAGCCAAAAGGCCTGTCACACTTGCATAATTTTTCATTTAAATTTATAAGGACTACAACTATTATTAGTATTGATCAAATTTAGTTAAATACCTTATACCTGAAGCTAAATTTGCTAATATAACTTATATAATTTTGCCTTATAAAGATTCTAGTAATCATTTGGTTTTTTGCTCAAAATCATTTTCTAGATTTTTTCAAACTTTTAGTCAAAAAAAATTAAAGTATCAAATCAACAATCAGAGTAAAAGTCAACTAATTAGGCCTATGCCTATATAGTTATCAGCATTCAAAATGCTGATATGCTATTACAAACTTATCATAGATATTTAATGTTAGACCCACCCATTTGCCTGCACTAAAACAGCCATGCAGACCATGCATGCCCTCTCTGTGTTAATTTATCTAACTGCCTAACTATGCAAAAAAGCAAATAAGATGGGTGGAGCGGAAAAATATCATGCCACCACCCAACGCTGCCCCAGAGCACAATGTCAGGATTATAAATACAATGCAATTGAAAGAGCTGAGGCTCTCCACTGCCAAGTTTAGTAGAGTTTGAGCTCAAACCTAAGAAAAGGACTTGTCTCAGTTCTTCGAAGCTTCTGTCTGTTGTGGCGAGGGGTAGCAGGCGTGTAAGGTAGTTGGCATGAGAGGCCTTTCAGAGACTACCGATAAACGACCTGTTACAATAGTTTATCATATCAATTATATCAAATTAGTCTGCTTCAATGAAAACTTTCAATAGTCAATAGCTTATCTTAAGCTTTCATAGTATTAAAATATGTAAGCCATGGTATCTATATGGGAGTACAAAATTTGCTAGGCCTAGCTAAAGTTTACTAACAATGATTTTGCTATATAGGGATTACGAGTATAGTTGTCAATAGATAATTGGCCACATTTGGGAATACAATATACCAATATTCAATAACATAAGATATACAATATGCTAAAATATACCTTTAGCATAATTGAAGACATATTGTTAATAATTAGAGTTAGTGAAATCAATTATTTATAAATATTTTTTCTTATTTTATAGAAAAAATAAGTATCATAAGAATTATAGCTATATATTCAATTACTGTATTTCCACTAGCAGATTTTAGTAAACAAAAGCATTGCTTGCAAAATTCTTACTAGCAAATTTCTTTTAGAGAAATTACTACTAGCATATTTTAGAATTTAGTTAGCAAAATCTTTATTGGCAAATTTTGGCTAACAGATTTCTTGCTAGCAAAATTTATAAACCCTATCCATTTGTTACCATTCTACAAAAAAGAATGGTTTTTGTGGGACTAAAACCATGCAAGTTCAAACTATCATGTCAATTTAAAGCAAATATCATGAATGTGAAATTGGTCAAGTAAATTCAAATTAAAATTGCCTAATTTTATGAAATGCTGCTATGAGTTGATCTAATTTAGTAATTTTTTTCATAGAATTATAAAATTATGTATATCCTGCTCTCTGTTTAGGTGAACAGTAGAAAAATTATCAGAGTATTCTTCAAAAAAGGGCATGAAAGCATTGTTAAGCAGTGAAGATTATGATTTTCATAATTTGGCCAGTTTGCAATGCTGCTAGCACAACACTGAGCTGAATAAAAATGTGCTATGTTTATTAGTTAATGAGTAGAGGGCAGCAAAAGGTAAAGTGTGTGCAGCTCATAAATTTTAGCAACATTGTGCTGGCCTTCAAGCCCAAGCTTATTTTTGATAGCTTTAAGCTTTAAGCATTAAGCATTGCTCTGGCTGCAAAAGCAGAGTTCCAAGCCACAGTTATCAGTGGCAGAGGCGCAGAGCCAGACATGATTCTCTTATCTCTTTCCTCCCCCCCTGACAGCTCTTGTCTGGGCAGTCTTGTCGGCAGTTGTCACTGTGTGTTTTTTGTGCTGGCTTTTATTTGTCTGATCTGACAGTTGCGCTGCCGACAAAGACCTGCTGTTAGTCTGTGGCCAGTTTTTTGTGCTGGCTTTTATTTGTCTGATCTGACAGTTGCGCTGCCGACAAAGACCTGCTGTTAGTCTGTGGCCAGTTTTTTGTGCTGGCTTTTATTTGTCTGATCTGACAGTTGAGCTGCCGACAAAGACCTGCTGTTAGTCTGTGGCCAGTTTTTTGTGCTGGCTTTTATTTGTCTGATCTGACAGTTGTGCTGCCGACAAAGACCTGCTCTGATAGTCTGTGGCCAGTGAGTGCAGCTCATAAACCAGCGGCTTCGGGCGGTCTCTCCCGCAGCTCGCTAGCAGCTCCGCCAGCACCAGGTCGGCATCGACTCCGCAGCCGTTGCTGCCGTCGTCATGACCAACCCCGGCCAGGGCGGCGGCATCGGCGAATGTCGCTGGCTCGACGGCGGCCTGCAGGGCCTTCTGGACGATCCGGAGGGCGTCCAGCTGCTCAAGCAGTTCATGGAGCTCGCCTGGCCGAAGCAGGCCCGCGCCTTCGACTTCTACTTTGCCGTGCGAGGCCTCCGGGCCAAGCAGGAGCAGGGATACAGCGACAGGAGGTGGGCGGCGTCTCTTTAGGCTTTGACCAAGCACCGCACTCAAGGACCAATCCTTCAGGAACAATAGCCAATCCTTCAGGAACACTAGCCAATCCTTCAGGAACAATAGCCAATCCTTCAGGAACAATAGCCAATCCTTCAGGAACAATAGCCAATCCTTCAGGAACAATAGCCAATCCTTCAGGAACAATAGCCAATCCTTCAGGAACAATAGCCAATCCTTCAGGAACAATAGCCAATCCTTCAGGAACAATAGCCAATCCTTCAGGAACAATAGCCAATCCTTCAGGAACAATAGCCAATCCTTCAGGAACAATAGCCAATCCTTCAGGAACAATAGCCAATCCTTCAGGAACAATAGCCAATCCTTCAGGAACAATAGCCAATCCTTCAGGAACAATAGCCAATCCTTCAGGAACAATAGCCAATCCTTCAGGAACAATAGCCAATCCTTCAGGAACAATAGCCAATCCTTCAGGAACAATAGCCAATCCTTCAGGAACAATAGCCAATCCTTCAGGAACAATAGCCAATCCTTCAGGAACAATAGCCAATCCTTCAGCTCTGCGCTAACTTAGAATTCATTCCAATCTGCATTTCAAATCATTCAATTCCCGGCCTCGCCCCAAGGTGTCGCCGCGTGGTTCTGGCCATAGACAGGCGCTACATTCGCCGCGAGGAGCACCTGCCTATCAGTGTGGCGGCGCGGCAGAGCATCCACGAGCGACTGCAGGCCGGCGACGACTGCGACGCCAGCGTGTTCGACTGCGCTGTGCAGGAGGTGGCGCAGTTTCTTGCGCACCGGGTCTATCCCAGCTTCGCTCGCTGGTGGGGCGAGCGCGGCGGCGGCTCTGGATTCGAGCTGGCGACCTCCTCCGCTGCCGCGGCCGCCGCCACTGCTGACGTTGTCGGTGGCGGCGGGGCGGCGTCAGCGGCTGCGGCGCGCAACGCCCGGGCGAGCTCCGTGCCGCGGTCGCGGTCCTGCCACAGCGGCGGCGGCGGCTCCCTGGACCTCACAAGCCGCAACCTCATGGCCACCGTACGGGAGCGGGGCGCCGCTGCCGCCTTTACTGCCGACTGCGCTGGGTAAGGAGCTTCACGAACGTCTGACTACTCCGTTTCCAGCTCTCCAGTTGCTGGGCCAGCCTCCCAAATCCTCAGTTGCTGGGCCAGCCTCCCAGATCCTCAGTTGCTGGGCCAGCCTCCCAGATCCTCAGTTGCTGGGCCAGCTTCCCTGATCCTCAGTTGCTTCCCAGATCCTCAGTTGCTGGGCCAGCCTCCCAGATCCCCAGTTGCTGGGCCAGCCTCCCAGATCCTCAGTTGCTGGGCCAGCCTCCCAGATCCTCAGTTGCTGGGCCAGCCTCCCAGATCCTCAGTTGCTGGGCCAGCCTCCCAGATCCTCAGTTGCTGGGCCAGCCTCCCAAATCCCCAGTTGTTGGGCCAGCCTCCCTGATCCTCAGTTGCTGGGCCAGCCTCCCAAATCCTCAGTTGCTGGGCCAGCCTCCCAAATCCCCAGTTGTTGGGCCAGCCTCCCAGATCCCCAGTTGCTGGGCCAGCTTCCCAGAGTGTCAGTTGCTGTACCAGCCTCCCAGATCCCCAGTTGCTGGGCCAGCGCATGCCGCTGCAAGCTGTTATTCCCTCGAATCCCCCGCAGGCTGGGCAGGGCCGGCCTGGCTCTCCCATACTACGTGGGCAGCTCGCTGTCCGCCGCCTCCCTGCCGGACTCGCTGCCGCAGACGGCCTCGCTGTCGTCGGACGCGCCGACCACCACTACCTCGGACACGCAGTCGCTGCTGACTGACACCGGCAGCGGCAGTCTCGAGGCCGCCCGCGCCGCCGTCGCCAGTCGGCGGAGAAGGCGGGCCGTAGCAGCAGCTGCCGCAGCAGCCGCCGTCGCGCCGCCCCAGACGTTGTCGTCCTCAGCGACGGCCGCCTGCGACGCCACTTCGAATCCGCCAGCCTTCGCCAGGCTGCTGTCCGACAAGCTGCAGCAGCTGCTGCTGCTCGGCCAGGCGGCCGGCTCCACCGGTGGCGGCGACTCCGCGGTTACCCCACCAGCCGCGGCCGCCAAAGCCGCCGGCTCGCAATCTCCGTCACAGCAGCAGCCGCTGCCCCAGCCGTCGGCTCCCCCGGCGCGCGACCTGCTGAACGAGCCTTGGGCCCGGCGGATCATCGGCCGGGTGATGCAGAGCAGCTCGTCTGACACGCCTGAGCAGATCTTAGACAGGTGAGGCTAATGGCTGTCCCGTTAGTGCTGACTGCTACAGGTGTGTGATCACTGTCTGGCAGGCGTGTGATCACTGTCTGGCAGGCGTGTGATCACTGTCTGGCAGGTGTGTGATCACTGTCTAACAGGTGTGTGATCACTGTCTGGCAGGCGTGTGATCACTGTCTGGCAGGTGTGTGATCACTGTCTAACAGGTGTGTGATCACTGTCTGGCAGGTGTGTGATCACTGTCTGGCAGGCGTGTGATCACTGTCTGACATGCGTGTGTGATCACTGTCTAACAGGTGTGTGATCACTGTCTGACATGCGTGTGTGATCACTGTCTAACAGGTGTGTGATCACTGTCTGACATGCGTGTGTGATCACTGTCTAACAGGTGTGTGATCACTGTCTGACATGCGTGTGTGATCACTGTCTAACAGGTGTGTGATCACTGTCTGACATGCGTGTGTGATCACTGTCTAACAGGTGTGTGATCACTGTCTGACATGCGTGTGTGATCACTGTCTAACAGGTGTGTGATCACTGTCTGACAGGCGTGTGTGATCACTGTCTGACATGCGTCTGTGATCACTGTCTGACAGGCGTGTGATCACTGTCTGACAGGCGTGTGATCACTGTCTGACATGCGTGTGTGATCACTGTCTGACATGCGTGTGTGATCACTGACGTGGGGTTTCTGATAGCTGCTGGATTTTTGCCTGAAATTTATATGAAAATGATATTTGTGTGTCAAATTGTTTTCTACATTTTTCTACAGCCTACTTGTGAGTAGGCGTATGAGCATATTGCCGATTTGACATCATCAAGTTTTCCTATTGGCTTCAACTTTCTCTACCCGCCCCGTCCAGACACGTGCACGAAGTCCTTGACCAACGGGCCAGCGCGCCTCACTCGATATCCGATCCGAACCTGCTGGTTTATCACCATCACCATCACCACCACATCCTGCGCGGCGGAGGTCGCAGCGGCGGCCGCGGACGCAGCGGCAGCAGTGGCGGCATCGGCGTCGTCGGCAAGCGCAGCGGAGCAGCGGCGCTTGGCGCCTCCACCAGCTGCAGCTCCTCCGCCGCGACCTCCGCCGCTGTCCCCGGCAGCGCCGCCGCTGCCGTCTCAACAGCTGCGGCCGCGATGGCGGCGGCCCCCTCAACTGCGGACTCCGGCTTCGGCGGCACCGTCTCCAGCCGGTCCCGCTTCGGCTTTGGGGACGTCGCCTCCGCGGCAGCCGCCACCGCCACCTCCGCTACGGCCGTCCCCGGCCGGCAGCTGCACGAGCGGGTGGCTCTGCACGCCTCGTCTCAGGCTGGCGGCATGTCGTTGCCAAGGCAACCGCTGGCCTCCGACTTGAACATGCCGGTACTCGACCGGCCGCACACCGACAATGTCATTGAGGAGGCCAGGCGGCGCCTGCAGATGGTGAGCCTCTGACACACTTGCAGCACTGCTCTGACACACTTGCAGCACTGCTCTGACACACTTGCAACACTGCTCTGACACACTTGCAGCACTGCTCTGACACACTTCCAACACTGCTCTGACACACTTGCAACACTGCTCTGACACACTTGCAGCACTGCTCTGACACACTTGCAACACTGCTCTGACACACTTCAAACCCAAGCACTGACACACTTGCAACCCAAGCACTGACGCACTGACACACTTGCAACCCAAGCACTGACACACTTGCAACCCAAGCACTGAAACACTTGCAACCCAAGCACTGACACACTTGCAACCCAAGCACTGACACACTTGCAACCCAAGCACTGACACTATTGCAACCCAAGCACTGACACACTTGCAACCCAAGCACTGAAACACTTGCAACCCAAGCACTGACACACTTCCAACCCAAGCACTGACACACTTGCAACCCAAGCACTGACACTATTGCAACCCAAGCACTGACACACTTCCAACCCAAGCACTGACACACTTCCAACCCAAGCACTGACACACTTGCAACCCAAGCACTGACACACTTCCAACCCAAGCACTGACACATCTATAATAAAAGCCTGACGCATTTCCAATGCATAGCTGGCGTATGCCCGACAGACCTCGGGCACATGTCTGTCTGTGCTGCTCTATCAAACCTGCAGCCGCTGGTCCCCCACCGCCGCTTCCAGATGGCGCCACCCTCTCAGCAGACTCCGCAGCCGCCTCAGCAGCAGCCGCAGGCGCAGCTGACCGTCGGGTATTTCTTCTGCGGCGACTCGGTGCCGTTCCGTCACGACTGGCCGCAGCCGGAGATCAGCCTGGCGCAGTTCAAGCGCCTGCTGCCCAAGCGCGGCGCCTACCGCTACTTTTTCAAGAAGCGCTCCGACGAATTCGAAGAGGTGACGGCGGATGGCGACCTGCTGCCCCTGTGGGAGGGCAAGGTGGTGGGCAAAGTGGAGCGCGTGGAGTGACTGCCTGTCATTTCCTCTGTACTTTATCACATGTAGCTTGTGCTTGTGGGGCTGCTCATTTTTATCTCCACAGTCCCCCATAGTCCTCCATAATCCCCTATAGTACTCCGTTATTCTCCGTAATCTTCTGTCCTTTATAACCCTAACCATGACCCTATTCTGCCAGGAGTATGAACACTAGTTTGTCAGGAGTACATTTATGCCCACTAATCTGTCAAAAGTCAGGAGTATGCCCCCCAATATGTCAGCAGTAGCTGCAGTATGACCCCTAATCTGTCAGGAGTATGCCCCTAATCTGTCAGGAGTATTCCCCTAATCTGTCAGCATGGTCCCTATCGGCCATAAAGCTGTTTCGCGGTGGATTTCGCAATCCCAGGCTGCAGCCGAAGCGGTCTTAATTGTTCTGCAGGGAGGCTTCGCTGCAGTTTTCTCTGTTAATCTTTTAGCATACAATTGTATGTTGCGTTTCTACTGTAATTTCGCTTTTTAAATAAGAAATCTACGCTCGTATATGCATAGAGTAGTGAGCATTTTATCAGTTTGTTTTTAGAATAAAACAAAGATCGCTCTTTGTTTCAATAACTGTGCAATCTTTGTCCTTGACGCGTCGGTTTGCTGGCCAAATAAAAAATAGAGAAGGTCAGCGCCTTTTCTCTGTGCCTTCTGTCTGCTGCCAAGGAGCTCTGCACGTTTGCGGGCCGAGCGGCTCTCGCTTCCCCACGGCTGTTTCGAATCTGGGGAATTCTTGCAAATTGTTTTGTTTAGCTTGGACTTTCGTGTTCTGCACGCAGATCTCTCGCGAGTCTGTTCGAACAGCAAGAGTTGCTAGGCAGGCCTGCTCAATCGGATCTTTGCGAACGCCACTCGTAGATCGAGTTTGCGTTTTTTCATCAAATTTGTGAATCGGAATTTTGTTATAATTTTTAGTGTCTTTTTGTTAATCTGCAGTATCCACTGCAGTATCTCAGCGACTGCTCTCGCATGCAAACCGCCTCCTCTGCTTCTTAATCTGTCACAGCCCTGCTTGCTCGCCTGTCAAACTTTACCTCCTCGCCTGTAGATTTTGCCTCTGCCTGCTGCTGCACTTCTGCTTTGGGAGGCAGCTTTTAACTTTGCTGTGCTTCTTGTGTCCCCTGTGTCCTGTCCACTGCGTCCTGTCCTCTGTGTCCACTGTGTCCTGTCCACTGCGTCCTGTCCTCTGTGTCCACTGTGTCCTGTCCACTGCGTCCTGTTCTCTGGATCCACTGTGTCCTGCCCACTGCGTCCTGTTCTCTGGATCCACTGTGTCCTGTCCACTGCGTCCTGTTCTCTGGTCCACTGTGTCCTGCCCACTGCGTCCTGTTCTCTGGATCCACTGTGTCCTGCCACTGCGTCCTGTTCTCTGGATCCACTGTGTCCTGTCCACTGCGTCCTGTTCTCTGGATCCACTGTGTCCTGTCCACTGCGTCCTGTTCTCTGGATCCACTGTGTCCTGCCCACTGCGTCCTGTTCTCTGGATCCACTGTGTCCTGCCCACTGCGTCCTGTTCTCTGGATCCACTGTGTCCTGTCCACTGCGTCCTGTTCTCTGGATCCACTGTGTCCTGCCACTGCGTCCTGTTCTCTGGATCCACTGTGTCCTGCCCACTGCGTCCTGTTCTCTGGATCCACTGTGTCCTGCCCACTGCGTCCTGTTCTCTGGATCCACTGTGTCCTGTCCACTGCGTCCTGTCCGCTGTGTCCACTGCGTCCTGTTTTCTGTGTCTACTGTGTCCGGTGTCCTGCCCATTGTATTCACTGTGTCCTGGTGTCCTGTCCACTGCGTCCTGTCCACTGTGTCCTGGTGTCCTGTCCACTGCTTCCTGTCCACTTTGTCCTGCCCATTGTGTCCACAGGGTCCACTGTGTCCACCTGTGTCTACTGTGTCTGCCCACTGTGTCCACAGGGTCCACTGTGTCCACCTGTGTCTACTGTGTGCTGCCCACTGTGTCCACAGGGTCCACTGTGTCTACTGTGTGCTGCCCACTGTGTGCTGCACTCCCTCTGATTCCCCACCTTGAGCTCGCGTTTGCACAAAGCTTTTTCGTTTACCTCGATGAAGATCTGGCAGTGCCTGGCGAATGGCCAGACCAGTGCCGGTTGCTGGCACCATCTCAACTTGAAGCTGCTGTACCAGCGAATATTCTCAGCTTATAATAGCATTTTAACGGCGTAATAAATTATTAAAGATGATAACTTAAATTCTTCTGCGCTGCCTTGTGTGAATATGTTGTAGTGCTATATGATCTAAAAAAAATTATCATTAGATAAATATATGCTTATTCCACAGATGCCGCGGGTCTCTGTGCTCAGTCTTTTGCAAAAATGGATCAATTCCATGCATGCACTACATCTTAGACTGATTTCATCACCTTAGATTTATACAAGGTCGAAGGACCACTACAACATGCGTTGTATCGATACAACGGTAACTTTTAGTGGTCCTTGGATTTACATGTATATCGTTAAGAAATTAACGATAGTAACTTGAAAAGTCAAAACCTACGTTTCATTTTATTCAGAAACTTTTATTCCTTTCTTTGATGCCTCCCAATGGGGATTGCTAGTAGGAATCTAATGAATGAGAGATAAAGCGTATCGGAGCTGACTGCATTAAGTAATATATGTGAGAAGTCTATAGACAGTTACATAAATGTTTGGGAAGTAGTGCAACCAGATATTTGGGGCGGATCCCAAAGAACCAAAGGGCGAGAATTATCCGAGTCTCTGCCGATGGGTTAGGGTTAGGATTAAGTCAGACTCACTGCGTGTCGCTTTATTCGTCACGACAGTTGTAAGACTATTGAAGACCAATTCGCAAAGGCATGGATATTCTTGAACACAGCCTGTGTCCAATGAAAGTTGCAACCGCGCGGACGACCCGAATTTCGGGAAGCACTTAAGGTGCTGCCTTCCATGCTGCAGCCTTCCATACTGCAGCCGGTCAAGCAGATGCACATCAAAAAAGTGAGCTCAGCCTGTAAGCGGAGGCCTTGTGCAGCTTCAGTCACAACAGATCGCTTGACAGCCGGGGCATCCCGCTCTTCTGCTAACCGATTCCCGTTTTCCTGAAGGTGCTTTTCTCGTACATCGACATTTTCTCCTCTCCTCTCTATGACGTCGCTTTGCCCCGCAACTTTTCTACAATGCACTCTTAGCACCACGCTTGGCCATGTCGTACAGTATAGTGAAATGGAGAGATGACTATGATGACTGTGCCGACGCAAGACAAAGATTTGGTACCGCCAAAGGTAATCAATTGTCAAGTCTGACAACAGCTGCGGCAACGATCGAAATTAGGCAAGTCACAATAGAGTATTCGATCCATGTGACTTTATTCTATTGCACAATAGATTATTCCAAAGCCATGCACTGTCGTCCGGACATGCATCGAAAATGAATGTTGTTATCTGCCAGTCATCAAATAGCAATTCAAGAGCACTGACAGCAAAATTAAGTTTATAATCGTCGAGCAGATTTATGTTGAATCGAAGACCGCTGGTGCAGCTGTTGAGTTAGAAAGCACTGATCCAGATGCTAACTTGAATAGCATTGATGAAGATGTTGACTGTTGAGTCGAAGAGAACTGCTCCATTTTGAGTCAAAGACCGCGCTAAGACAAGCGTTTAGTCGAAGGGCACCGATACAGATGGTACATGTAAGTCCAGGTGAAAACCAGGATCAAGATGACTGGGTATGCTGACGTCTGGCATTGAAGCAAGCTTAACGTTGCCTTGACATGCTAATGCTAGAATAGCCTTAGGTGGTGCACAGAAGTCTTGTCATTAACTTTAGGTAGACACAAAGGAAAAAATATTGCCCGGGCCCTTTTCTATCTCATCCACAGAACTGTGGTGAAAACTGATTCTGTTCTGTGGTGCGTGCTCTAGCCGATTCACTTAAGATCACGTTGAGGTAAGTTCACAAAATCTATTTAAAGCGAGACTGTATATTTCATAATTAAATATTGAGACATTTCACCCTAATTCGTGGTGCAGCTGTCTCGAATACGTACATGTAACTTGACTGTTGGGATCATGCAGCAATGTACACATGTTTCTGCATTATCGCGGGCACAACGGTTTTAACGACAGGCCAGAGCTCATGCAGTTCCTTTCGTCGATGCCCTGCGGTCCGTGACTGCCAGCGCCTGGCCCTGCAGCCTGACTCGACGTCCCGCAACTGCGAAGATGACAACTGCGAGGCTGCCATCACAGCAGCCTGCGCCCCACCGGTGCCGGAGACTGCATGACTATACCGGCCGAAGCGGGTCCAATCGAACTCAAGCAGTTTTGCAAGCCAGGCACCACAGCAGCAGCTGCTCCAAGAAAAGCTGGGCTCGCGGCAGGGCAAGCAATGATGCCGCCTCGCTGAGTACGTTGGCGGTATGTGCTAAAGCGAAGCGAGTTCTTCACTGTCAGCTGTGCAACTCTTTGCTTACAGTACATCCACACCAGCAGGGGTTCACATCCAGCACAAGACCTGCTCGCATGCTTTCCACGGGTTAGCTGCGCCCTCGCCGGTGGCGTTTATTGCATTTATGAAGATGGAGGCCGCGTTCACAGCCCTGACACCCGACTTCTGCATAATCCAGCCAAGTGTAGCAGCTCGGTTAGTGGAACACCTCCCGGGCACAATAGTAGCTCCCATATCCTGCAAATTAAGTGCAATCGTTCCGGCACTAATGAGGACATTGCCTTCACCGAGGTCCTGGAACCGATTCTTGGGGGCGCAATATGTTCCATCAAGCTGTTTTTGGGTGCGGCGGCCGCCCCCCGCCCCCTCCTAAATAATATTCGGCCCTGGTTCAGTGCAAGCGACTAGGGGGGGGGGGCTAACTAATAGGTTATTCGACACAACTCAAACTCAACTTCTCGTTCATAGTTTATTAGTTCGTTTCCTATTATAGTGTTATCTGTTATGTTTTGTCATAAATGAATTTTTGCACGAATTCGAGTTTAGCGAACGATTCTTCGAATCGTTCTTCGTATGCTGCTGTTGTACGATACGACTTGACATGCAGGGATTCCCCGAGCGATATTCAAGATCGATATTCGGAAATAACAAAAATCTTTGCTTTTAAAGCACCAAACGCTATGATTTTTTACAGAAAAAACATCACCCACGAGATAAACCGACTTGAAAAAAATTACGGCTACAGATAGAAAGGATTTTTTACAATTTGCAAAAAACTGATGTTCCTATCTCCACAATGCATTAGATTGATATTCGATTTCGAGTACTTCTGCTTGCTCTCTTCTGTCGCTGAAAATTGACATGCAGGACTTCACCCAGACACTAAGCGATTATCATAACTCAAACCGAACTCAAAGCTTCATGCTCGAGAACTATTCGAGAAAAACTGATGTTCCTATCTCCACAATGCATTAGATTGATATTCGATTTCTACCCACTACCCACGCCATGCCCATGCCCACACATGCATGGTTGCTAAAGTTGTATAAAATATTTTTAGGCCCCTATACTTAAAATTTCTTGTGAATGTTTAATCTAGACTAGGCCTAGTTGTATTAACAAGGAAAATATTTTATTGCCAAAGTAGCAACACCCTTCTCCAATTGATTGAGCTAGGCCTAGCTTTGAGAGCACTGCCACTACTTAGTACTAGGGCCTAGTGCAGTTGGCAATCTTCTAGTTTACTGCATTAAATTATTTTCACAATTTTCACAAAATTTGCAAACCCTTCTGCCCATCATCCAGTGGTATGTCTTCCTGACATAAGAATATTGACTGACAGAGACAGATGGCAGGCCTACAACTACAACTACAATGGCTTTTAGAATTATGGTTAGACCTATCAATCACTGACTGTGACTGACTCCATTTCATAGACTCCCACGACCCAACCATCCACATTTCATACAAATACCACTAAGAGGTCATGGCCTCATGGGCAAGCATCAAGGCTTAAATTCAGGCAAAGCATGGTAGATAGCACTAGCAATGGTGTAAGACCAAGATGGCCACACACCAAGATGGCCACAGCTGGGTGGGGTCACGGAAAATGACAACTGGTTTTCTATTAGATAGCTTTGGGTAGGGAGATGTGGGGTTGCAATGGGGGGTTTAGACAGACAGTCAAAATTTTATTAGTATATTGCAAGGCTAAAGACAAAAATGGTTACGAGTCTTAATTTCCTACTTATAGTAGGCCCCTAAGAGTTGTAAACATATTTCGTATTAAACAAATCTCTTCTTCATATAAATGTGGTGTAGCTTTTTCCATTTATCTTATTGGTCGAGACTAATTTACTTGTTTAAAGGGATAAAAACTGCATA
>NIVC01004541.1:0-42749 GCA_002269645.1 Macrostomum lignano
CCGGGTCCGTCATTAATAATTATCGTTATCATTTTCACAAGCGCTTGATTCTTCTCTCGGTACGAGGCATCCAGCAGCGGTGGAGCTGGGAACTGCTCTCATCGTATAATTATAGATATATTTCCTTGCGGCTCCCTTGCGAGTTTTATTGTGGCCTTCTGATTGCCACCCCTTTCGTAGTAGTCATCTTCATATAGCTTTCTTTACACCCCAGGACAGCCAACCCCTTTACCCCTGTTCTCCTGCCCCAGGACAGCCACCCTTCCCCTGTTCTCCTGCCTCCAAGACAGCCACCCTTCACCTGATTCTCTGCCCCAGGACAGCCACCCCTTCACCCCTGATTCTCCTGCCTCAAGACAGCCACCCTTCACCCTGATTCTCCTGCCCCAGGACAGCCACCCTTCACCCCTGATTCTCCTGCCCCAGGACAGCCACCCCTTCACCTGATTCTCCTGCCCCAGGACAGCCACCCCTTCACCCCTGATTTCCTGCCCCAGGACAGCCACCCCTTTCACCTGATTCTCCTGCCTCCATGACAGCCACCCTTATAAGTTTATCTGAGATATCTCTGAGTAGTATCAAAACTCCTGCTGAAGTCTCCTCGGAGTAATCCAAATATACTAATTTTTACCCGTCTTAGTTGAATTGATTGGTTAGAGCTATTATGCTTGATTTCACCCATCCACATGTAGACTTAGCTCGTATTTAATTGCCAATGTATTGTCGATTTAACTTGCTACAGTTGCGTTGCTTGTTATTTTGTTTTTTGTGCTTTGCAGCAGCATTAAGTTGTCTATAATAGCAACTTCATCGACTTTTTATGCTATAAACAAATTTTCTCATCTCCTAACGTACAAGTTTATTTAAACAACGTAAATAAATACAATTCAAAACGAAAATCTTACTATTACCATTAGTGCAATCAATGCATAAACAAAAATCAATACATGTGGTTTGCTTATTCCTTTCGATTTTAAATGTCAACTGTTCTCTCGTACCTCTACATCTACACGTTTCACCATAGACAAACTCTGTTCGAGAAAATCCGACTTCTCAATATAGCATGCTAAAGGCACGAGCGACACAACAGTGTAGTGTTCTGTCCTCATTTGACTTCGATTGGCCATGCGACTGCCGACAATTCGACTGCCAAAATTGACCTATGTGTTTTAAACCATTTCTATTAAACGATCTTGAAACTAATTTATAATTAGCTAAGATTGTATCTGTTCTTGAGCCCCAAACCTTTTTGGACCGTATACTGAAAGCTCTGTCTATAGTAGTCCTCTTGAAAAACGAGCCCAGACTTGGATTTGGTATGCAGACACGCGAAGTCATAGATCTTCCATAGACGAAACTACATATGTAGCTAGTAGGCTCAGTCTTGGCCAGGGTTGGCAAACTCCGGCCCGCCCTTGAAGCCTCTCTATCCGGCCTCGGGTCCTTTGAAGCTTCCCATTAGCAATCCGGTTTCCGATTAGCACAAGGTTTAATTTTGTGTCTCTTGCTCAGCTCTTTCTTTTCTTCTCTTCCCTCTCCCTTCTTTCTCTCCTTCCCCTCTCACGTCTCGTCTCCTCTTTTGTTTCTTCCATCCCATCTCTCGCCTCTTCTCTCTTTTCTTTCTTCTATTCCCTCCCTCTCCACTCTCATTTAAGTTTGCCCAACCTCTGGTCCAGGCCAGCCTAATCGAGTCTTACTTTGGCAAGCATAAGTTGTGAAGCACATGTGCTAGTCAGAAGCACACTTTATTATTCCTGCGTCTTGCTCGGGTGCTCTCCATAGCGCTCGATATTCTCTGACTGAATCTTTCCTCTTTAAGAAATGTATCAACTTGGACGATAGACAAAAGCGAATCCGAATCCCTTAAAAATGGTGCCTAAGTTGGGCGCTCAGGCTAGCCAAGGAGCTCTATAATTAGCATCTGGAGTGGAAACGAGTTTTTCACTTTTACCTCACGAGGCCACGCAAATTAAGATAATTTTCACCGCATGGAGCCACTGCATGTCTGACTCTGTCTATGCCACTCGCAAAAGACTAAATTACTCGTAGGTTTACAAACTGTGTGGCCTAGAGGTAAAGTGAAAAACTAGTTTCCACTCCAGATGCTAATTATAGAGCTCCTCGGTCTAGCCTTCCTATTTTAAGGGTCGCCATCATACAGATAAACCCGAAAAATCCCAACTCCGAAAGCACTTCCCATCATAAATCCGAAAAATCATAAACCCGAAATATCATAACTCCGTAAAACAAAATAGCAACGCCCATCATCAACCCGAAAACTCACAACTCCGAAAACCGAAATAGTGTTGGACACTGCTAGAACTTTCGGAGTTAGTATATTTCGGGTTTATGATGGGCAATGCTATTTTTGTTTTCGGGAGATATGATACTTCGGGTTGTGATTTTTCGGGTTTATGATGTGCGTTGCTAGCAATTTCGGAGTTATGATATTTCGAATTAGTGATATTATTTCGGGTTTGTGATATTTCAGGCTTATGATGGAAAGCGCTTTTCGGAGTTGTGATGCCCCCCCCCCTCGATTTTAAGACCAAAGACCAAAGCATACGGGACATTGAGTCAGATTCAATTGAGGCAAATTGAAAGGCGAGCAGACGATTTATATAAAAAGTAACGAAGAATTTGTTTGCAGATAGAACTTTAATTGCGCCGTCGGCGCAAAACAGCGGCACAATTGAATATTTTATTAATATTTTTCACCGAGACTTTAACAAAGCCGTCACTCTGCACAGAAGCATTAGAAAAGCTGCAAATGATGTTGGAACCAAAGTAAAAAGAGCCTATTGTTGTTACGTCAAACTGATGAGAAATTCTGAATAATTAATATTTTATATTATTAGCTGGTATTAAACGCCGTCGAGTTAATAAATAGTAATAAATAATATTAATTACTCCGTACACTGCTGATATCATCTGAACTGCGCAGAACTCTCAAATACCGGGCAAATTTTCAATTCTGCAGTCAAAGATTGCTGAGCAAGCCACTGACCGGAGTAAAAAATACGCAGTATTACTAGGAAAACTCGAATATATAAAATTGTGATTACTAGCATGCTGGCGTCAAAACGGGGAACCAGTTACAGTCTGTCAGGTCAGTGGCGCGCACAGGCTAAATGCAGTCACGGAGACGGATTTGCCCCGCACCAGCGCGCCCTCCGATCGAAGCTGCAGCCTTAGTCGACCTCCTCCATCTTGGCGTCGTCGGCGTTGGCATCGCCGCCGACCTCAGTTGGCATGGAAGACGAGGACTCGCCGGCGGCGGCGTCAGGGACGTCGTCCTCCTCGATGCCGAGGCCCAGCTTGATCATGCGGTGGATGCGGGTGGCGTGCACCTGCGGGTCCTCCAGGGCGAAGCCAGACGACAGCAGGGCGGTCTCGTACAGCAGCTGCACCAGGTCCTTCACCGACTTGTCGTTCTTGTCGGCCTCGGTGCGCTGCCTCAGCATCCCGCAGATGGAGTGGTCGGGGTTGATCTCCAGGTGCTTCTTGGCCGCCATGTAGCCCATGGTTGAGGAGTCGCGCAGAGCCTGGCGATGGGAGGCGGGGCATTGGGAGCGGTTTATAATCTATCAGTTTCCGGCTACAAAAACTGGTAAAATCCGAGTCACAGCAGCAAATTGCCAGCTCACCTGCGCCTTCATGATGCGCTCCATGTTGGCGGACCAGCCGTACTGCGACGTGACGATGCAGCAGGGCGAGTCAACCAGCCGGTTGGACACGACCACCTTCTCGACCTTCTTGTCCAGGATGTCCTTCATGACCTTGCACAGCGGCTCAAAGGAGGCCTTCTTCTCCTCGAAGGCCTTCTTTTCGTCCTCGTCCTCAGGCAGCTCGAGGCCCTCCTTGGTGACGCAGACGAGCTTCTTGCCGTCGTACTCGCGCAGCTGCTGGGTGGCGTACTCGTCGATGGGATCGGTCATGTACAGCACCTCCAGGCCGCGCTTGCGCAGACGCTCAACAAAGGCGGAATGGGCGACCGCTTCCTTCGACTCGCGCCGGTCGAGGTGGCGCCGGTTCGACCATCGCCGTTGGCGCCGCCGGCGGCCCCACCGCCCAGGCACAGGCGGCGGCCAACAATCGGGAGTCGACGCCAACTAGGCACGGCAGCAGCAGCGCGTCGCTTCACCGCGGCGGCGGCACCGGCGCTGGCGGCTCCTCCTCGCGCTACGGCGGCTCCGCTAATTCCGTCTCCTCTTCGTCGCTGCCCCGCGGCCGGGCGTTCAGCCCCCAGCCGGCGCATCAGCAGCACCAGCAGCAGCAGCCGCCGCCACCCCGCCGCCGGGTGTTCCGAAAATGCGTAGCATCACCGACTACGCCATCCCTAGCGGCCAGTTCAGCGGCGGCGGCGGCGGCGGCGGCGGCGGCGGCGGCGGCGGCGGCGGCATTGGGCACCACCTGCAGCACCAGCAGCAGCAGCAGCAGCAGCACGATGTCGGAGCTCCGGGTGCGCCACCGCCTTACCCGCCTGGCGTAGGCGGCGGCTCTGGGCTGCACCTGCCGTACCAGCAGCAGCAGCCGCAACAGCAGCGCTCGGCCAGACCCCATCGCGGCGGCATGGACTACCCGGTGTGATGCCAGCCACGGGCACCCTTGGCTGCAGATTGACAATTTCACCCTATTGATTTATAAAATTCGTTTTGATTTTTTTATAAACCGATAGCACTTGTCTTTTCACTGTTAGCTGGCGTTTGCTTTTTGCCTATATATGTGTGTGTATCTGTGTATTTCTTTGTTTCTATTTGCGCGTTTTCAACTTATTGTCTCTATTACATTTTTCTGTGGCGTTCCCTGTTACTGGTAGATTACATTTTTGGCTGGTTGCGGGCTGCTTTACCTTGGCTTTGATTCTTTGTCTGTCTTGGTGTGCGCTGTCTCTCCACTGTGAATTTGCAGCTAGGTTAGGCACTGGCATGAGACACTAGGACATGAGAGACTAGGACATGAGACACTCGGACATGAGACACTCGGACATGAGACACTCGGACATGAGACACTAGGACTTGTGAGACTAGGACATGAGACACTAGGACTTGAGACACTAGGACATGAGAGACTAGGACATGAGACACTCGGACATGAGACACTCGGACATGAGACACTAGGACTTGAGACACTAGGACATGAGACACTAGGACATGAGACTAGGACATGAGGCACTAGAACATGAGATACTAGGACATGAGACGCTAGGACATGAGACGCTAGGACATGAGACACTAGGACATGAGACACTCGGACATGAGACACTAGGACTTGAGACACTAGGACATGAGACACTAGGACATGAGACTAGGACATGAGGCACTAGAACATGAGATACTAGGACATGAGACGCTAGGACATGAGACGCTAGGACATGAGACACTAGGACATGAGACACTATAGGACATGTGAGACTAAAACATGAGACACTAAAACATGAGACACTAGGACATAAGTCCTGAGACGCTCGGACATATGACACTAGGACATAAGTCATGAGACGCTCGGACATGAGACACTAGGACATAAGTCATAGACGCTCGGACATGAGACACTAGACATGAGACACTAAGACAGACAGACGGTAGAAACGCAGCAGCTTGCCAGTGAATCACAATACCGTGGATCAGTATCTCTATTAAATAATGGGGCATTGATTCTTTTAACAAAAACTTTTTACAATGAAAAAGAAGATAAGAAAAATGCCAGAGCTCAAGCGCTTTCTTTGATCTCTCGTGTTTGCCTGTATTCTCTTCTGAACTCGATTTGTTGCTTTTGCCCCTGCTACTATTGTTAACTACCACCATGCCTCCTCCTTAGCTTTGCTGTGCTCTATTTGCTGCACTCTGCTATCGCGCTGCTATGCACCCTATAATGCTACTACTAGTAGGATTTTTACCCTTTTTATTATATATTTTATCTGTGTATTGTTTACCGTCTTTTAAATCTCGCGAGCCCAGGCACGCCAATTTATTAGCCATTGCTGGTTGTTCTGCTTGTTTTGATAAATAGACAACTAATTCTTATAAAATAAAACAAATTTGTTCAATTTTCTGTGTAAAATAAGCTAAGTTTACTTTTCGCCTACTGTAAGTAGCAATGCTTGCGTGTTTAGGCGCGCTTTTTTGTTGACGGAAATTTTCTCGATATAGCTTTTTAAATGCTAGTTTTGCTACATGTTATTCAACAAAATAAACACAGTTTATTGCTGCGCGTTCTGCTTGGCTCTGTTCAACGTGTTAATTCATTGATTATGCATGGATTATCAGCATCTGTCACGAACTCTATCCTCACTCCCAGCTGCATTTTTCTTAGGTTTTTAATCTACTAATTAATCGGTAAAATTTGTTAAATCGGTTTCAACCAGTTTTTCTATTATCAAAGCAAAGCCTTCCTGAAGCAGCTCCTTGTTCATAAAGACGCACCTGTTAATATATTATTTTACCTATAATATGCTTTGTGTATTCGTTGTTATGTGTAAACATAATCGCTATCTGCTGTCTACTTTATTCACCGTTTTTTTCTGATTGGCCGCAGTTTTTTTCGGCTGCCGTCCGTGCTCACAGAAATGTGAGTACGAGTATACTACTGTCTAGGATGGTTCTTCATTCATCGTTCACAAATTTATTTAATTATTTATACAACAACCCGGCTCCACAGGATTTGCGCATGCGCTAAGATTAGCTTTCCATAATATCAATGCCGAATCTGCCCCCCCCCCCGGGTCCGTCATTAATAATTATCGATTATCATTTTCACAAGTGCTTGATTCTTCTCTCAGTACGAGGCATCCAGCAGCGGTGGAGCTGGGAACTGCCTCGCATCGCTATAGTTATAGATATATTTCCTTGCGGCTCCCTTGCGAGTTTTATTGTGGCCTTCTGATTGCCACCCCTTTCGTAGTAGTCATCTTCATATAGATTTCCTACACCCCAGGACAGCCACCCCTTTACCCCTGATTCTCCTGCCCCCAGGACAGCCACCCCTTTACCCCTGATTCTCCTGCCTCCAAGACAGCCACCCCTTCACCCCTGATTCTCCTGCCCCCAGGACAGCCACCCCTTCACCCCTGATTCTCCTGCCTCCAGGACAGCCACCCCTTCACCCCTGATTCTCCTGCCCCAGGACAGCCACCCTTCACCCCTGATTCTCCTACCTCCAGGACAGCCACCCCTTCACCCCTGATTCTCCTGCCCCCAGGACAGCCACCCCTTCACCCCTGATTCTCCTGCCTCCAGGACAGCCACCCTTTTACCCCTGATTCTCCTGCCTCCAAGACAGCCACCCCTTCACCCCTGATTCTCCTGCCCCCAGGACAGCCACCCCTTTACCCCTGATTCTCCTGCCCCCAGGACAGCCACCCTTCACCCCTGATTCTCCTGCCCCCAGGACAGCCACCCCTTCACCCCTGATTCTCCTGCCCCCAGGACAGCCACCCCTTCACCCCTGATTCTATTGCTCCCAGGACAGCCACCCCCTTATAAGTATTATCTGAGATACTCTGAGTAGTATCAAAACTCCTGCTGAAGTCTCCTCGGAGTAATCCAAATATACTAATTTTGCTACCTGTCTTAGTTGAATTGATTGGTTAGAGCTATTATGCTTGATTTCACCCCATCCACATGTAGACTTAGCTCGTATTTAATTGCCAATGTATTGTCGATTTAACTTGCTACAGTTGCGTTGCTTGTTGTTTTGTTTTTTGTGCTTTGCAGCAGCATTAAGTTGTCTATAATAGCAACTTCATCGACTTTTTATGCTATAAACAAATTTTTCTCATCTCCTAACGTACAAGTTTATTTAAACAACGTAAATAAATACAATTCAAAACGAAAATCTTACTATTACCATTAGTGCAATCAATGCATAAACAAAGCTCAATACATGTGGTTTGCTTATTCCTTTCGATTTTAAATGTCAACTGTTCTCTCGTACCTCTACGTCTACACGTTTCACCATAGACAAACTCTGTTCGAGAAAAATCCGACTTCTCAATATAGCATGCTAAAGGCACGAGCGACACGACAGTGTAGTGTTCTGTCCTCATTTGACTTCGATTGCCCATGCGACTGCCGACAATTCGACTGCCAAAAATTGACCTATGTGTTTTAAACCATTTCTATTAAACGATCTTGAAACTAATTTTATAATTAGCTAAGACTAGCAATCTACGCCCCCCGTTGGGGAGCCAAAGAAATGCAATACACGTTTTTTTAATAAGCTACATGTATCCTTGAAATCTTAAAAAATATCCTGTCAAACCTTGTAAGCCTTGACATGTCAGTAATCCCCCCCACAAGCTTTAACATATCAACTTCCCACCTTGACATCTCAGCAATGCCCCCAATAAGCCTTGGAAATCTAAAAATATCTGTCAACCTTCTAACCCTAACGCTAGCCCAACCCTAACCCTAACCCTATAGCCTAACCCTAACCCTAACCCTAACCCTAACCCTAACCCAACCCTAAAGCATTGAAATTTCAGTAATTCTCTCTAAGAGTCATTATAGCACTACTACAGCATTATAGCCATTCCCTGCAAGCCTCGACATCGTAGGGATTCCTAAATGAATATCTTAACTTCGACATGAAGCTTCTTTTATTTTTTACATTACGCTTTTTTTATCAGCGATCCCTCCCCTGAGGAGGCATCAAATAATGTAATAAAAAGTTTTCAATAAACTACATGTAGCTTCTGACTTTAGCCTTGAAATCTCATTTATACCCCGTGAGCCTTGAAATCTCAGCTATTCCCCCCGTAAGCCCTATGACGCTTCTATGAATTTTTCATGACGCTTTTAGGATTGTTTACATGACGCTTCTATGATTTTTTCATGACGCTTCTATGATTTTTTCATGACGCTTTTAGGATTGTTTACATGACGCTTCTATGATTTTTTCATGACGCTTCTATGATTGTTTACAAGACGCTTCTATGATTTTTTCATGACGCTGTTAGGATTGTTTACATGACGCTTCTATGATTGTTTACATGACGCTTCTATGATTTTTTCATGACGCTTCTATGATTGTTTACATGACGCTTCTATGATTTTTTCATGACGCTGTTAGGATTGTTTACATGACGCTTCTATGATTGTTTACATGACGCTTCTATGATTTTTCATGACGCTTCTATGATTTTTTCATGACGCTCGTTGAAATACACAAGCTGCTCTTCAGACTTGTGCACGCAGAGTCTGATGACCGCCGGGTACCTGTTGTGCACCTGGGTGTTAAGATGTTAAGGATCGTGTCAACTGGCACTGCCTTTGAGCCGCTTGCCATTGGCCTGGGACACTCTGCACCTGAAGAAGCTTGCAGAGACGGTCGAAGTCTGAGCGACTCGTAGTGCTCGTGACTCAAGAGCACACGCACAGTGGCATTGGGAGGCTGCTTGTCACACTTGAAATATTGCAGCACATTACCATTGGACTGGTAAATCACCAGGTCCATGTCAAAGCAGCTACTAAACAGAGCTGCCACTTCGTCTGAAATATAAACCCCTTCCTGAAAGGAGGAATTCGCAATCTCATCGGCGCAATCAGGCGCGATGATGCCATTCGCGACCAACTGTGGCAAAAGTTCAACTGCACGACAGGCCAACTCGTGCCGAAGGGTAGCGGCATCGGTTTCATGCGGTGTGCCACGTAGCTGGTCGCACACGGCATGAAAAAAGCAGTTGCCATCGCCAATGGTGGTATTGACCTGCAACTGACTAAAGGGCACAATAGATTCGACACAAGGTAACCTGGTGACAGATTCACCGCGCCGACAATCAGCCTGTCTCTGCCGCTGCTCTTCCAGACGGGCAATCCGCTCAGCCTCGTCCTCAGCAGCGCGAAACTCAGCCTGTCTCTGCCGCTGTTCCTCCAGACGGGCAATCCGCTCAGCCTCGTCTTCAGCAGCGCGAAACAAAGCCTGTCTCTGCCGCTGTTCCTCCAGACGGGCAATCCGCTCAGCCTCGTCTTCAGCAACGCGACACTCAGCCTGTCTCTGCCGCTGTTCCTCCAGACGGGCAATCCGCTCAGCCTCGTCCTCAGCAGCGCGAAACTCAGCCTGTCTCTGCCGCTGTTCCTCCAGACGGGCAATCCGCTCAGCCTCGTCTTCAGCAACGCGACACTCAGCCTGTCTCTGCCGCTGTTCCTCCAGACGGGCAATCCGCTCAGCCTCGTCTTCAGCAACGCGACATTCAGCCTGTCTCTGCCGCTGTTCCTCCAGACGGGCAAACCGCTCAGCCTCGTCTTCAACAGCGCGGCGCTCGGCGTCTCGCCGCCGCTGCTCTTCCAGACGGGCATCGCGCTCTCCAGCAGACTCGGCCAGTCGTCTTTTCTTTGCGTCACGGCTTCTCTTCAAATGGCTTGCGCCACGGCGCACCATCATACAGTGGGGCTAAATAGATAAAGCACTATTAGAGGGTTCAAAAACCAAAGAAAAGAAAGAAGGAAAGGAAGCAGTGGGCTACATAAAAACCAAGCAGCCTACAGCTATTAGCATTATAATCTATGGCCAAAACCGTTTGCAAGCTCTCACTGCCGAAAAAATACATTAGCGAGATGGGCAAAAACCTGTTTTCTGACAATTGAGAGGCCTCTTTAATTTGGATAGCTTATTAAAAATACGTGTACCGATTCCGGACAATTTGCCATCTAATGGTGCAAAAACGGAGAAAATCGGTCATTCCGTTCGCAAGATTTTCTGTTACAAGCAAACAAACAAACAAACAAACTCAACTTTAGTATATAAGATTGTGTCTGTTCTTGAGCCCCAAACCTTATTGGGCCGTATACTGAAAGCTCTGTCTATAGTAGTCCTCTTGAAAAACGAGCCCAGACTTGGATTTGGTATGCAGACACGCGAAGTCATAGATCTTCCATAGACGAAACTACATATGTAGCTAGTAGGCTCAGTCTTGGCCAGGGGTCGGCAAACTCCGGCCCGCCCTTGAAGCCTCTCTATCCGCCCCTCGGGTCCTTTGAAGCTTCCCCATTAGCAATCCGGTTTCCGATTAGCACAAGGTTTAATTTTGTGTCTCTTGCTCAGCTCTTTCTTTTCTCTCCTTCCCTCTCCCTTCTTTTCTCTCCTTCCCCTCTCACGTCTCGTCTCCTCTTTTGTCTTTTCTTCCATCCCATCTCTCGCCTCTTCTCTCTTTTCTTTCTTCTATTCCCTCCCTTTCCACTCTCATTTAAGTTTGCCCAACCTCTGGTCCAGGCCAGCCTAATCGAGTCTTACTTTGGCAAGCATAAGTTGTGAAGCACATGTGCTAGTCAGAAGCACACTTTATTATTCCTGCGTCTTGCTCGGGTGCTCTCCATAGCGCTCGATATTCTCTGACTGAATCTTTCCTCTTTAAGAAATGTATCAACTTGGACGATAGACAAAAGCGAATCCGAATCCCTTAAAAATGGTGCCTAAGTTGGGCGCTCAGGCTAGCCAAGGAGCTCTATAATTAGCATCTGGAGTGGAAACAAGTTTTTCACTTTTACCTCACGAGGCCACGCAAATTAAGATAATTTTCACCGCATGGAGCCACTGCATGTCTGACTCTGTCTATGCCACTCGCAAAAGACTAAATTACTCGTAGGTTTACAAACTGCGTGGCCTAGAGGTAAAGTGAAAAACTAGTTTCCACTCCAGATGCTAATTATAGAGCTCCTCGGTCTAGCCTTCCTATTTTAAGGGTCGCCATCATACAGATAAAAACGAAAAATCCCAACTCCGAAAGCACTTCCTATCATAAATCCGAAAAATCATAAACCCGAAATATCACAAACCCGAAAAATCACAACTCCGAAAACCAAAATAGTGTTGGACACTGCTAGGACTTTCGGGTTTATGATGGGCAATGCTATTTTTGTTTTCGGGAGATACGATACTTCGGGTTTGTGATTTTTCGGGTTTATGATGTGCGTTGCTAGCAATTTCGGAGTTATGATATTTCGAATTAATGATATTATTTCGGGTTTGTGATATTTCAGGCTTATGATGGAAAGCGCTTTTCGGAGAGTTGTGATTTTTCGGGTTTGTGATGCCCCCCTCGATTTTAAGACCAAAGACTTAACTTGAGCTGTCTGCATATGGGCCATTGAGTCAGATTCAATTGAGGCAAATTGAAAGGCGAGCAGACGATTTATATAAAAAGTAACGAAGAATTTGTTTGCAGATAGAACTTTACTTGCGCAGTCGGCGCAAAACAGCGGCACAATTGAATATTTTATTAATATTTTTCACCGAGACTTTAACAAAGCCGTCACTCTGCACAGAAGCATTAGAAAAGCTGCAAATGATGTTGGAACCAAAGTAAAAAGAGCCTATTGTTGTTACGTCAAACTGATGAGAAATTCTGAATAATTAATATTTTATATTATTAGTTGGTATTAAACGCCGTCGAGTTAATAAATAGTAATAAATAATATTAATTACTCCGTACACTGCTGATATCATCTGAACTGCGCAAAACTCTCAAATACCGGGCAAATTTTCAATTCTGCAGTTAAAGATTGCCGAGCAAGCCACTGACCGGAGTAAAAAATACGCAGTATTACTAAGAAAACTCGAATATATAAAATTGTGATTACTAGCATGCTGGCGTCAAAACGGGGAACCAGTTACAGTCTGTCAGGTCAGTGGCGCGCACAGGCTAAATGCAGTCACGGAGACGGATTTGCCCCCGCACCAGCGCGCCCTCCGATCGAAGCTGCAGCCTTAGTCGACCTCCTCCATCTTGGCGTCGTCGGCGTTGGCATCGCCGCCGACCTCAGTTGGCATGGAAGACGAGGACTCGCCGGCGGCGGCGTCAGGGACGTCGTCCTCCTCGATGCCGAGGCCCAGCTTGATCATGCGGTGGATGCGGGTGGCGTGCACCTGCGGGTCCTCCAGGGCGAAGCCAGACGACAGCAGGGCGGTCTCGTACAGCAGCTGCACCAGGTCCTTCACCGACTTGTCGTTCTTGTCGGCCTCGGTGCGCTGCCTCAGCATCCCGCAGATGGAGTGGTCGGGGTTGATCTCCAGGTGCTTCTTGGCCGCCATGTAGCCCATGGTTGAGGAGTCGCGCAGAGCCTGGCAATGGGAGGCGGGGCATGGGGGAGCGGTTTATAAT
This sequence comes from Macrostomum lignano, assembly GCA_002269645.1. Lineage (NCBI taxonomy): Eukaryota > Metazoa > Platyhelminthes > Macrostomidae > Macrostomum > Macrostomum lignano. The sequence goes on from NIVC01004541.1 coordinate 13,100, forward strand.
CTATCAGTTTCCGGCTACAAAAACTGGTAAAATCCGAGTCACAGCAGCAAATTGCCGGCTCACCTGCGCCTTCATGATGCGCTCCATGTTGGCGGACCAGCCGTACTGCGACGTGACGATGCAGCAGGGCGAGTCAACCAGCCGGTTGGACACGACCACCTTCTCGACCTTCTTGTCCAGGATGTCCTTCATGACCTTGCACAGCGGCTCAAAGGAGGCCTTCTTCTCCTCGAAGGCCTTCTTTTCGTCCTCGTCCTCAGGCAGCTCGAGGCCCTCCTTGGTGACGCAGACGAGCTTCTTGCCGTCGTACTCGCGCAGCTGCTGGGTGGCGTACTCGTCGATGGGATCGGTCATGTACAGCACCTCCAGGCCGCGCTTGCGCAGACGCTCAACAAAGGCGGAATGGGCGACCGCTTCCTTCGACTCGCCGGTGATGTAGTAGATGTCCTTCTGGTTCTCCTTCATGCGGCTGACGTAGTCCTTCAGGCTGGTCCAGTCGTCGCCGGAGCTGGTGGAGTAGTAGCGCAGGTAGTCGGCCAGCTTCTTGCGGTTGGTGCTGTCCTCGTGGATGCCCAGCTTCAGGTTCTTGCCGAACTGCTCGTAGAACTTCTTGAAGTTCTCCTTGTCCTCGGCGATGTCGTCGAACAGCTCCATGCACTTCTTCACGAGGTTCTTGCGGATGACCTTGAGAATCTTGTTCTGCTGCAGCATCTCACGGCTGATGTTCAGCGGCAGATCTTCGCTGTCCACGACGCCCTTGATGAAGTTCAGGTACTCGGGGATCAGCTCCTCGCAGTTGTCCATGATAAAGACGCGACGCACGTACAGCTTGATGTTGTTGCGCTTCTTTCGGTTCTCGAAGAGGTCGAACGGCGCGCGCTTCGGCACAAACAGAAGAGCACGGAACTCGAGCTGACCTTCAACGCTGAAGTGCTTCACAGCCAGGTGCTCCTCCCAGTCATTAGTCAGGGACTTGTAGAACTCGCCATACTCCTCCTGAGTGATGTCGTCCTGGTTCCTGGTCCAGATAGGCTTTGTCTTGTTCAGCTCCTCCTCGTCAATGTACTTCTCCTTGATCTTCTTTTTCTTCTTCTTGTCGCCTTTCTCATCTTCATCATTGTCATCCAAATCATCCTCGACCTTTGGCTTCTCCTTCTCGGCATCTTCACCGTCTTCTTTCTTCTCTTCCTTTTCTTCCTCAGCTTCGTCATCGCTGACCTGTGAATAAAGACAAAGTTAGTGTATTAAATTTAATCAGTTGTTTAAATTAAATTTATTGAAGACTGATTTTGATTTTTGAGTTAAAACAAACTGGCTATAAAAATATATGAATTTTGCCATCTATCTTGCTGCCATTATATATACAAGTGTCTAGATTACTAGAATAAATGTAATATACAATATTATTACTAATAGTAATATAGGAATATAAATTTTTTAATAGTAGTAAAAACTTATAAAAATGAAAAGCACTAACTAAAACAAATTAACATATAACACAATAAAACTAAAGCCTAAAGGCGTAAATTTTTCTAATAATAATATTCTATAGAAATTATATATTTATAATATTATATATTTCATTGATATAATAACAACAAAAATTGCAGACTAGCTGTAGAACTAGGGGCCTATAATTAAAAATAATAAATTAACCACATCATAGAAGAATCTTACCTCCTTTTCCCGCTCCTTCTCCAGAACAAGCTTGATAGGATAACCAATGAACTGAGAGTGCTTCTTGATGACCTCCTTGACCTTCTTCTCTTCGATGTACTCGGTTTGATCCTCTTTCAGGTACAGAACGATCTTGGTGCCGCGTCCAATGGGCTCGCCATGGTCCGGCCGGACGGTGAAGCTGCCGCCAGCAGACGACTCCCAGACGTATTGCTCGTCGTCATTGTGCTTGGACGTAACAACAACACGGTCAGCTACAAGGTAGGCAGAATAGAAGCCAACACCGAACTGACCAATCATGCTGATATCAGCGCCAGCCTGCAGCGCCTCCATGAAGGCCTTGGTGCCAGAGCGAGCGATGGTACCAAGGTTGTTGACCAGATCGGCCTTGGTCATACCGATGCCACTGTCGATGATGGTCAGAGAATTGTCGCTCTTGTTAGGGATGATCTTGATTTCCAGATCGCGTCCGCTATCCAGAACCGACGAATCCGTGAGGCTCTGGTAGCGAATCTTGTCAATAGCATCGCTAGCGTTGGAAATGAGCTCACGAAGGAAGATTTCCTTGTTAGAATAGAAAGTGTTGATGATCAAGCTCATTAACTGAGCAATCTCGGCCTGGAAGGCGAAAGTCTCAACCTCGGTGTCAGCCATTCTGTTGTCTCTGCAGCTTCTGATACGGTTTTAATATTAAATACAAATGCTAACGCTTGAGTGCGCACTGTGAATAGCTTCAGAGTAAGAATTTCAGTGAGGCTCCGAGCGGGCCGCGAATTGGCTGCTTATATAGCTTTGGTGCGGGCTTGGAAATCCATGGATTCTCTTTTTATTCTAGAATATTCTAGAATCAGAATTCTAGAAGGGAAACCCGCTGGTTTTCTATTTTTAGACTGGCTTTCTCTGCGATACGCCGGGCTGTGCTCGGTGAAGTAGTCTATTTTTAGACCCGCCCGCCTGCCTTTTCCTTACCTCCTGCACCCCCTCCGCCCGTTTCCTGGGCGCCGGGCGGCAGTGACTCACAACACAATCATCCCATGATTATGGCAGATTGGCAGTTGAAGCATAAAGGCCTTGTCTCAGTTTAGTCTCGTATTATTATTTCCTTGATGTAAAAATTATACACTTACAGTAAGTATAGCCATTTTTTAGCTTTTAAAGAAGACATTCAATTATGAAATCTTACAACACAAGGCAAACAAAGTTCGACGTTTTCCATTACAAGATTTACTAATGTTTTTGTACATGCCTTTCTCAGCTCTAATAGTCTTTCGAACCATCCTATACGATATAATAATAGTAACGCTAGCGATTATAACAGATTCATACGGCCAGGGGCGAATCTAGGATTTTCGTCCCGGAAGGGTCAGCTGACCCCTTTACTCCCCTGGATCCGCAACTGAGAAAAGTTCTGCTCTTCCTCGAAATTTGACACAGGTAATTGTATTTTTCTCAATGTTCCATTCGGAATGCGGATCATGACCCTCTGGGAGGGTTCTAGGGAATAATACAATCCCGGAATCCTGAAAAGGCTCAAATCCCGGAATTCGAAAATCCTGGGATTGACCATCGGGATCCCAAACCCGCTTTGCAATAATTCAATCATTCATTCTCGAGTAGTAGTATCTGCAGCTGAGATACTTTAGCAGGCGCGTCGCCACCAGGGGGACAGGGGGGACATGTCCCCTTCAGTAAAAGCTATGGGGGGGGCACGCCATGCTTTGTCCCCCACCCCATCTTGTGACCCGTTGTGGTAATCAATAATTTGCCGCAAGCGCCAAAATGAGTGCCTGCGGCGCTAAAAGAATGCCTGCGGCGCTAAAAGGAGTGCCTGCGGCGCCAAAAGGAGCGCTGACAAACACGATTCTCAAAATAATGGAAATGTAGGAATTTAGTCATGTACATGTTGAATTCTTGGCTTTGCCCCCCCCCACAATAAAATCCATGGTGACTCACCCGTACTTTAGGTGAAAATATAACCCAGTTGTCCTACTTCGATTTCTTAATCTTTTAAGCATGCAGGCTAGTGAGTAGAAGGCTAGGGCTGCAGGGATGCAAAACAGAAGCTGTTGCAGTAGCAGGTCGTAAGGGGATTTTTAAGGTGCAATAATGTATAACTAGTCCCTACATACCTTCAGAACTCCTTGGCCGTAGTTGGGATTAGAATAGTGGGACCTTGCTATCGGACCACAACCCAAGCCGAAGCTACCAATTTTCCATCTAGGGCGGGTGCACCTGGGAGGGTGAGGTCTGATCCCCTTTCTTCCCTGGTACCTCGGGCCATAGCTCTGTTAAGCTAGCTATCATTGCCCAGGTTACATCACAATCAAATGTGATTTTCCCGAGCTGAAACTGGCATGTAAAAAAGCACGACTATTACGCCAGCCGGTACATCACACTCCAATGCAGAGCTCACCCTCGGTTTCTTGTTTGCAAAATATTTATTCTATTGTACTTTTATCATTGAAAGCCCTTTAAAACCAGGTTAGATAGCTTTGTAAACCAAAATTGCACCAACAAAGTTTAGAAACTTTCAACTTAGGATTTTGTATTCTCTAGGACCTAGGTCGAACAGAAATCATACAGTTTTTTCACAGAATCAAGGTTCAAGTTCACATAGAAATAGAAAGTAGTAAAGGTAATAAGATATCACGGCCTACGCCAACACCTACACTGTACTGTCGGTGTCAGTTTAAGATTAGAATAATCTTCAGTGGAAAATCACAAATTTGGAAATTATACATTTCGTAAATATCGCTATCGCATTGTCTATCGTTTCTACTGACAGTAGGCCCAAAATACAAAATGGAATCTTGCTTTACTCGTGAATTCTGTTTTTTTCTAATTTGCACTGCCATGGAATGCTTTGAGTGAAACAAGTTATTTTTATCTAATACCATGACAGCTTCCTAGCATTAAAGTTATCACCGTGGACTTGGCTATTTGTGCCGGTTTGCGAAAATTTAAGAAACATATGAGCCTACTGTGTGAGTGAATAATACATGTACACCCATTTAATTAAGTAATAAATTAATAATTCATTCAATCATTTAATTAATGCAAGATAATATATTTACTGACATAGGCGAATTGCATAAAAAGGCATATATTTTTGCTTTAATAAAATCGCTGCACTCATATATAGCTTTAAAAGGTTGCTGGTACGAGGGGAGCATTAAAAATCAGTTTGCAGCAGGAGCAGATTATAATAAAAAACCGCATCTCAGTCTGTTCATGCGATCAAATCGATATTTGTTAATCGGGGCGAACGAATTTAAATGCCGAGTTGTTCTCCACGGTAGGCCGTTTGAATACGCGCGCGCGGCGCCAAGAAAAATTAAAACAAAAAGGCGATCGATCGATTCTTCAAATTGAAAATTTGGAGACGCGATTAAAAAGTTGCGCAGATGCGAGTCGAGCGTAACAAACGAACCAACAGAACGCGAAACAGCTGTGAAATAATAAATGGTAAAATGAGGTTCGCAAGATTTGAAAACGTTTTTGAGGCAGATTTCAGCATGGAAATTAACATCGAAATTTAATGTGCTTATATAAGACGTCTTTTTAGCAGATTAGATAGCAAAAATACTGTAATACCGTATGGTACAGTACGATAACAAAAGTACGTATTATTGCAAAACTGAATTTACTAAACGCCATGTTTATGGTTAGCATTGAACTGTATCTACCGTAAATGTACCGTAAAATTGCGAGCCAATACTTGATAAGCCTATAATTACGAATTTAAATATGACAAATTTGACTGAGTCAAGAATCTGAGTTAAGTTGTCGGATTTTTAAAGGGGTATTAGATAAACTCGGGGGTATTAAATGAACCGAGGGTGTTAGGTAGAATACGAGGGTATTAAATAAGCCGAGGGGTATTATATGAAACAGGGGGTATCAGATCAACAGAGGGGGTGTTACATCAACTGAGGGTATTAGCTGAAACGAGAGGCATTAGATAAATCGAGGGGTATTAGATGAATCGAGGGGTATTAGATGAATCGAGGGGTGTTAGATGAATCGAGGGGTGTTAGATGAATCGAGGGGTGTTAGATGAATTGAGGGGTGTTAGATGAATCGAGGGGTGTTAGATGAATTGAGGGGTGTTAGATGAATCGAGGAGTGTTAGATGAATTGAGGGGTGTTAGATGAATCGAGGAGTGTTAGATGAATTGAGGGGTGTTAGATGAATCGAGGGGTATCAGATAAACTGAGGGACATTAGATTCGCCGAGGGGTACATATAAACTGACAAAATGGTATTTGTTGTATGACTAAAGAAAAGCGGAGTTTACTATTGACGAGTACTATAGTTGGAATTTTTACGGCTACTGGTAGCTGGTGGACTTCGGTAGAGGTATTGACTTAGGCGAAGGTAAGTTTAATTAATGATGGCTATTTGACATCCTAGATTTCTTACACGTATTGCAGCAGTCATTTATTCTCGCATGGTGATTACAAAATAAACTTACAAAAATTCCAATAAAACTTGCACGAGATCGAAAATAAAACAGTTTGGAACACATCAGGCGTGAATGGGGAGCAGTGCAGCGCAACAAGCATAAAGCAGCGCGTCTTTTGAGGACACAATCTGAGGTTTCGTGAGCGCGTAGACAGGGTAGGTCAAATGTGATGAGGTCGTGATAAAAGGAAGCACCGAGTTATGGACTGACGCTTAGAGATGTGTGCATAGAAACAAAGCGCAAAAGGAAACTATAGAACTTAAAATGAGAAAAAAACTAAAAAATGAGCATGATGTTTTTGACCGCTGCTTGCCGATTTAAGGTCTTATTAAGCTGCTAATATTGAGCAGCAATCTAGGAGCTTATTAAGTTCCTTTAGTTTCATGTCTTTTAATTTTTCGGAATCGGAAAATTTGCTTAAAACCTAAGGCTGAAAGGCTTCAACATGCATTGTAGACCCTGTTCTAGACCGTGACCATTAAATCTTACGTCTAACTACGTTTCTACGAGCGTAGTCAGGATGAATTATGATTCATAGGCATTTAAAACCATAGGCATAACAGTTCGATTGTCTATGCAAGCAGAGGGCCTACCATTCGCATAATACGAGCAAAATATCATAATACGAGCAAATAGTTGCAGTCCCCGCTTGCGGTCAAACTCTTCTTTTTTACCAATGCCTTTGTTGTCTCCGCCTCTTCCTCTGCCGCTGCTTCCGCTGCTTCTGACGCCGTCGGTTCCGCTTCTCTTGGCGCCGCCTTTTTGCCCTTCGCCTCTTCTGCTGTCTATACTCTTTGCGAAGTTCGTTGTAGTTGTTATTGACTCGCTGCTCTTCGTCCAGAGTGTACACCCGAAACGCGAATAAAGACAGGGCAGCCTGGCGGAGCCTCTCGCTGGGCACAGCGTAGATGTAAATGGCAAACATCCGGCTACCGTTCGGGTCAACTTTGTTCAGACTGTCGTTGCTTATTGTCGGAAGAAATTTCTGGTCGTAGTTTCCAGGCGCACTCCGATTTTCATAGATTAATTTCATAAATTCAACTGGTTCGTCCTTTTCAAGGTGTCTAATCTTTCTGATTGACTTTTCAGAGGCGTTGGTTCCGAAGCCTTGGTTCTTGTTGCTTGGAAGGTCAATAGTTGAAACAGTAGACAGCAGTCGAGTCTCTACGTCCCGTACTATTCTCTTGTATGCTTTTTTGAACTGATATAGTCTACTTCTAAGTCTCATTTTACTGATGCGATTCTGCAAGCTCTGGACAAGGCCCAGCTCAAACACCAAACAGATGTAGCCATTGGAAGATGCAGTGTAGTGTGCCACCAAATTTGCCGTTCTGGGTGAAGCAATCTGCACTAGAAATGGCACATTGGTTCTGCTGTGGTGCTGCACGTGCATGTGCAGCTGCAGCAGCTTCTTGTAGCACTTGGCTGTCTCCTTCACTAGCCGTTTGCTGGAACGGCGAAACTCGCGTTGCTTCAGCGTCAGTTCGCACGCCCTCGCAGCTCTCTCGCGGCGTTGACTCTGAAGTGTGAAGTGATTATTTATTTGCCATTTTGCTTATTGACTGACTTAAGGATTTTTTATTTATTCTTACGTTACCAAGATGAAGCGAGGTAGAAACGCTCACCTGAGGTCCATAAGCGTCAGGACTCCTTAGGACTTTCATATTTTCAACGCTATTGTACAGTTCCCATAGCAAGTTGATAGCTTCGTCAACCCGTCCGATTCGTGGCTGCACAATGTCCGGGCGTTCCGTGTTGGCCAAATGGACAAACTGCCACTGGAACTGTCGGGGCTTCGTAGTCCAACTTTCCGCAACTGTAAATGAGACATGTTGATACAAAATTCCGCTTATGCCTGCTCGCGAAAGGGGATGTCAACTTAAGCTTCAGCCCGAAGCAAAGCTAAGGACCAAACCGACTGCAATCGATAACTTTTCAGGTCGGAACAGCTGACTAGAAACTCCGAGACATCCCACCCAGGTCCCTTCCTTGTGCTCCCAGTGTCTCTAGTTCCGTAGCTTAAGTTGATATCCCAGTTGCGTACCATGGCCTTATAAACTTTACAAACTAAAAAAATCCGAGAATTGAAGGCAACCTACTGGCTCTCCGATGTCTGATGGGCCCCTGGCCCGGCTGGCCTTGGTCCTTGATCTTGTGCTCGAGTCTAATAAGCAGACGGATGCTGTCATAGCGACAGGCCTCGCTGTCGCCTGTTAGGCACATGTGCAACAGGTCCCGGCCGCAGGCCACGCCGCCATACGGCCACACGGAATCGTTGCAGCTATAGTTGGCGGCATTGATGGCGAAAGAGTCTGACTGGCCGCTGTAAGGCGTGATTTCAACTCTGTAGGCCGAGCCCACCATGTCCAGGCGAGACGGCCGGACCAACAGCGACGTGTTTGGTGGCATCTGAACTGAAACTGTAGCTTCGTACACACCGTTGTCGGTTCCTGGCACGGGCAGGAGGTCCGTTGAGGATTCCACGTAGTATTGCTGTGAGCAGGAGACAAACGGCTGGCGGATTCCAGTTTGGGGGTCTTTCCGGTGTAGCATTGACGTATGCCATGCTACTGACTCGGCTTGGCCATCTGGAGGTAGGAGTTCGAATTTGCTGAGTCTTAATTGTCCTGGTTAATCTCTTGGCTAAGAAGCTAAATTCTTACAGTCGATTTTTTTGATAATTATGTTGTAAGCGTCGATAGTAATTCTATGCAGGCATGTAGTAAACTGCAGCCAATGCTGCAACGCCAAAGTAACCCAAGTTACACTCACCGGAACCTGGCCAGACCAGGTAGGCGTTTACATAGAGAACACTTGGATCGCGGCTCTCTAGCAGGCGAGACACGTTTACAAGAGGGTCTTGGCGATACAGGCTGGCATAGCTAGTGCAGTTGTAGGCGTAGGAGCCGATTGGCAAAGCGTATCGCTTGGTGCCGTCAAGCAGACCCTCGTGCGGATGGGGCAGAGCACCAGCAAGAGCGATCTGGGCTGAGCAGTACTGGTGCAGTGGCCGGATAGAGTTCACAACAACGCACACGTACATTTGGTTATGCAGCTGACGCGCCGCAGCCATCATGTGGCTGACGCGAATCCGGATCTGCTGCGGCGAGGCGCTATTACCTCCGCGACCTCCCGGATCGCAGACCTGCAGGTTATAGCGGCTTGTGCCAAGCTCGATGCTGGGGTACCGCGTGGACAGCTTGATGAGCACTTTGGTGCTGCCCAGGCGTTGCAGTCTTTTTGTAGCATTGCCGAACGCGCCGAGGCGCATGCTGAGCGACTGGGTGCCACTGGTCTCCAGACGATGAGTGGCGCTGTACCGACTGACTAGCTGGTGATTGTCTCGGACGGCCAAGTCTGCAGTGACGGTTTTGTTCGATTGATTTAAGAAATGGTTTCAAGAAGAGGGTTTCAAGTACAGTACAGGCTGATCAATCAAGGTGCTCACTTTCGCCGGGAGGCCGGTAGTAATCAGCTTCCAACGAGCGCAACTTCATCGGCCGAGAGCGCGGTCCGGCTAGCTTGCGGAACTCGAACTCCACAGGCGACAGACAGGGCACAACAGTGGCGAATAGGTTGGTTGGCAGATTGCTCGAGCTTTGGAAGACAAACTGCTCGTGCCTGTAGATACGTGATCCGCGGGTTGGTATTAGTTACTTTTGTTGGTGCGTACTTGGCCGTGGCTTCTTAAAACTCAGGATAATAATTTCAAAAAATAAAACCCTAATGCATTTTTAGAGTGGCAAAAAATATCAAGCTCGCTCATGACGAGAGTGGATGCGACGCATGACCTTGAATTATCAGGTGTAGTTTAAGCTGCATCTCTGCCTATAGCTTCATCCATCTCCTTCAGAACCGCACACACCGAGCACCCAGTGAACTACAATGAACTAACTGCACCAAAGACGGCTATTGGTGAAGCGAAACGTCAACACTAATATTCCTCTGATCCTGCCCAACAAATCCCAGGTATTCCGCCTCGAATGTCATTGGTGTATGCGGCTCGGTTTACTAATTAACAGGAGCTAGAAACAAAAGTTTTCCGCCGGTACTTTAGCCTTAGCTGTTAGTTACCACAGACACTGGCTTATTACCGCCCACCCCTGGCTGAACCCAGTCGAGCTGACGTAAGCAAACGGTAATTATATTGGCGGAGGGCCCACGCCTCGTTACAATTTCGTTTATTTGCTGTGCCAAGCAATTTCGAGCCACAGGCAAATTATGCAATTATATTTTGCTTCTTTTCCGTTTGTTTCACATACCGCCAGATTTTAATCTATATATACCTGTCCTCGTGATGCGAAGCGGGCAGGTAATCTCGCCCAGTCGGTACACAATTGTCTTGCTTCCCCTTCTCGACATCCTAGACAGATAATACATGTAACTTCCGACTTACTCCAATTGCACCCGTTCTTTTCTATTTATAGCACCTGCCGCCGCCGCTGTTTATCATCGCGCCAGAAATGCAAAAACGCGATTCGGATTCGAATACCAATGCAATGCAGGCCGTCTCCGGCTATATCGGTACTATGCGGCCGCCCCTCACCGGACCCTCCGCCCGTAGAAGTTCGACCTTCAATCGGTGCAGCGTTCCGAATACGAACTGCTGCTCGCTATGGGATCCTTGATATTTGTGTGGGGTGCGCGCACTCTATTATATGGACCTTGGCGTGTCCGCCCCCCAGCCTCTCTAATCAACGGGCTATCGACACCTTCCTGGAGAGAGAGAGAGGCAGAGGATACCGCCAACGGTGTGGGATATTTCTCCCCTCGTTATCAGTGCACTAACTTCAAGTTCCTTCGCCGTCTTATTTTTCCCTTTTCAGGCCGCTGCCCTAGATCCGCGCCGCTATATATCTACAGGTGCAGGGGCTGCGGCAACTCTAAATTAAGCAAATCAGCCAGTGGTTGGAGGCACCGGTAGAATCGATAGAGGCAAGACTGCAGCAATTTGAAGCCCAGTATCGTTAAAAGATGGTTCGGATCGCCGTTGCCCGCTTGCACTGGAAGCATTGTATACCACCGAATTTTTTCTCTGCTTTTTTACTCGGAGCTCGGGTACAGACCGGAAAAGGACAGAATGTCATGGAAAAGAAACATGCAAAAGAACAGGTAAATTGGAAAAAGAAAAGGTAGACGGGCGGACAAACAAGATGAAATTAAGAGAAAGTACAGGTGGCACCGAAGCAAGGAAACTGTTGAAAAAGATGGACAGCATAAATTGATAAGAAATTACGTCTGGTTCTAACAAACTTGTATCTTACTAACTTTAAACCAACCGATAAACACACATGAATCAGACAAAACGGATCGGAAACCAACCGGTAAACACACATGAATCAGACAAAACGGATCGGAAACCAACCGATAAACACACATGAATCAGACAAAACGGATCGGAAACCAACCGGTAAACACACATGAATCAGACAAAAGATATCAGAAACCAACCGATAAATACACATGAATCAGACAAAACGGATCGGAAACCAACCGATAAACACACATGAATCAGACAAAAGATATCGGAAACCAACCGATAAACACACATGAATCAGACAAAATATATCAGAAACCAACCGATAAACACACATGAATCAGACAAAACGGATCGGAAACCAACCGGTAAACACACATGAATCAGACAAAACGGATCGGAAACCAACCGATAAACACACATGAATCAGACAAAACGGATCGGAAACCAACCGGTAAACACACATGAATCAGACAAAAGATATCAGAAACCAACCGATAAATACACATGAATCAGACAAAACGGATCGGAAACCAACCGATAAACACACATGAATCAGACAAAAGATATCGGAAACCAACCGATAAACACACATGAATCAGACAAAATATATCAGAAACCAACCGATAAACACACATGAATCAGACAAAACGGATCGGAAACCAACCGATAAACAAACATAAATCAGACAAAACATATCAGAAACCAACCGATAAATACACATGAATCAGACAAAACGGATCGGAAACCAACCGATAAACACACATGAATCAGACAAAACGGATCGGAAACCAACCGATAAACACACATGAATCAGACAAAATATATCAGAAACCAACCGATAAACACACATAAATCAGACAAAACATATCAGAAACCAACCGATAAACACACATGAATCAGACAAAACGGATCGGAAACCAACCGATAAACACACATGAATCAGACAAAACATATCAGAAACCAACCGATAAACACACATGAATCAGACAAAACGGATCGGAAACCAACCGATAAATACACATGAATCAGACAAAATATATCAGAAACCAACCAAGCGAGGCAGCATTATGCAAAACGTAGAATATAATTGTCCTGCTGATTCGAGCAAAATCAGAGACAGATTAGTGCAACAGGAGCTGCTGAACCGGTCCCAGAGCGGGCGCGGATGGACAACATTCGTTGCACGTTCAAGGGTAAACGTCGCATTGAAAAAAAAACCATGGAGAAAAGTTTCGCAGTTCGAGAAAAGATTATTAGGGGACGCCCTAACTTTCATACGGCATCAAAACGACTGCACCTGCTAACCAGCAAGTCGAGGGTGCAAGTCGAGGGTCGAGGACCAGTTTCGGGGACAGTTGCATTGGGCCGACTGCACTTTTCCATCCTGGCCTGGAGGGGCACCCTGAACATTGTATACACGAAATAGACAAGATTCGACGCAGGTCGTCTGTCTCTCTGTCTGTCCCTACAGAGTCTGAAATCTACTAATCTGTATTCATTTTTGCTCCAGCAATCGGGTCCCAGCTTGGCCCCTTGACCAACAGACGGAAAAATGCCTCCATGTCCCACTGATTCCACGACTGCAGACAGACGCCTCCCAGCTGCGGGAGCTACATGAGGGGGTAGGAGGGAAACAAAGGGTTCAGACTTTGAACATCTGAACGGACACTCTAGCCGATTTGTTCTGCTGCAGAAAGTCTACCGCAGCTATATACATATTACACAGTTTTGCCACCAAATTTAGGCGCCCATTCGAGTGGCGGCGGCTGCGGCGGTAAAATTCGAAAAGATTAAAGAGAAAAGAGAGATAGATAGGTCAAGAAACGACCGTTGGGCTGGTAAATTTGCACTGACAAGACGGCGGCCGAACCGCTGTTCCGTATTCGTGCCTGGATAGGCAACATTAGGGGGGCTATGGTTAGCGAATGTCAGTTATCCCGATGGGGCAGGGGAGATTTACCTGCGTCATGTGACGCCGCAGCGTCAGTCAACCGACGGGGTCGCGACTACCGCCGGCCCAGCTTCAAGTAGAAAAAATGACGAATATCGCTTTATCCTATTTCTTCGTCCCAATATCCCACAGGCTCATCCTCTCTATTATAACCTTATTCTGTCCTCCGCTCAGACTACAGGCGGCGGGCCTTGTTTTCTGTCGCGCGGACCAGAAAATTTCTCGCTTTGTAACGCGGCTCGACTCTTAAAAAAAGGCGATTTTAGCCCAAGGATATGCACTTTAAATAGGGGGACAGGCCTGGAAGCTGCTTCTTTGCAAAGCCAATTTTTCATGGGAAAAAAGTGGTAGAAGCTGGGATGGGTGGACTGGATGAAAACAAACGTGTGACGCATTTGTTTTAATCTCAACAACACCGTCAGATATTGTAAAGAAGTCTAATTTTCATAGAAATTTTATGATTTTAGAAGTCGCCTTCTAAAGAACACAAAAAATCTCGTGGAAGTTTATAATGCGAAGATTAAAAACGGACTGATTGCATGGTAAGCCACTGTTCAGGATTTGGCACGAATTTGAAATCCATGATAGTTCATAGTTTGGCGCGAATTTAAAATCTGCGATGCTTATATTTCATAGTCTACGTCAAAATAAGCTTGATGCGAATTTTATCTAATTAGTTCCCAGACATTTTTTCTAATTTACTTGTTTTTGTGGCAAAACTCCTGTACTTGCGTGCATCTTCAAATCATCCCTGTTTACAATCAATTTGAAAAAATTCGCGAAGTGCTACTTTTCCCAATTGTCGCATGCACGGCAAAGCCAGTCTCAGTTTATCTCACCGAGTCGTGGCTAGAGTGTACAGCAGCTGCCTGTCCATCGCGTCTTGAATGTCGATCACCTTCCGGTGTTGCAGCACCGTCTGAGTCAGTCCCAGCGGCAGCTGCGAGCGACCAGCAGACAGCCGTGCTGGCGAGTCCAGCAGCAGTAGCAACGGCAACAGCAATTGAAACATTGGCGGTAGAGTGGCTTTCATGTCTGCAGTCTGTCTGTGCAGTGTAGTCTGGCCACCAGCTTTGCGAGGCGCGGAGGTAGCTGCTATCTGCGAACAGAAAGCGGGAATCGCGGATGCGGGGAGTAACGCGGTATTAAGGGGTTCCGCCCCGGTAATTATCCCGCCGGCCTGTCGGGCCTCAGCCAATGAGACAAAGACGCGGCCGACTGGACCGGTTAGGATTGGGAACCATGGGAAATGGGAACTTGCCTTCCCAGCGCGTCCGTGCGAGCGGCAACAAGATTGCGCTGCAAGATAATTGCACCGTCTGATCGGCGCAAGAAGTCTGCGGCTTTGCTGGCGTGTTGAGGGCGAGGGCGAAATGCGAATTGGGGGGCATACATGCAGAGCTGGAGAGCATTACTATTCCATGGCGTACACGGCGTAGAGGCTCATAGAAGTACCGAGGAGTCATAGGCCAGCAGACAACTGGAGTACCAGTATGCATTTCTTAAACAGCCGGTAGTTTTAATGTCCCGGCATTAACGTGAAACTTGTGTTAACTCGGCTAATGCTAACACGTATTTTTATTAGAGGCAGAGGGCTGTGTACTTTACCCTGGCGCACTTTAAACGACATTGTCTCACAACCGGCGAGAGGCATTACTGCCCATTCCGCCGACTCCCCTGAACAGGTACACAAGCGCGCGGATACGTACGCAGTCATACGACAGGTACACACTCACACATGAGTGTACAGCGGCCCTAACTTTATTTATCGTTAGGCATGTACACTTCACTGTGCCTTGGGGGCTGGCTCTCCTTTGGCCGAGGTTGGCCGTTAATTGCACGAGCAGAGCCAAGCCGAGTTTCCAATTCAGCCCCAAATTAATGTGACTGCCTGCACTGGGAATCGAGCCTGGGCCGCTGGCACATCAAAGCGCCGCGCCAGACCACCGGGCTACGGCCCCCTTCTACACTGGAATTAGTCATGTAATTTATTGACTATTATAATGCATAAGCTTCATATAACACTATCGCATTCGAAGAGCAAATAATTATTCCTTTCCACATTCTTTCCCATCCAGTATTTTATCCGATATAGCAAAAACTGCCAGATTTCCAACCAGATAAGAGCCCCGACCGACCCGGCAACCGGGCGGAGATCTTTAAAAAAAGCGGGACCTCCTGCATGCAGCCACCCATCGGCCCCATCCGCATCTTGGCAGCGGGCGAGACGTCGTTTCTGCGCAGCATCGTCGCAGAGAGTTTTAGTCATAATTGCCCATCTGCTGCGGCCGCTGTCTAACTGGCGGGGGTGCATAAAAGAAAAGAGATGGGGCAGGGGGGGGCAGAGCCGCAACTGGTTGATTTGTCCTTGCGGCCGGCTCCGCCTTTTTCTGTTGTCAGAAAACGCCGCCTCGTATTACTTAACCCCCCCCCCCGACCACCCCTCCAAGGTCGTGGCCGTGTTTATCCCCGGATCGGCAGGGCGAGGAGAAAGATCGCTAGAGAGGGAGGGAAAGGTAGGATAAGTGCGAAACTGCGCTGCTGGGTCAAATTCGTGTGCGCCTGCATGACTCAGCCTGTGACACCTAGAAACCCTTTTAAAGAATCATTCAACAGAAAAAAACTGTTCTGCTTTTTAACCTTTCCCTGTAAAAAGCGGGGTAAGTTGGTTCACATGTACTTGCTAGTTAAACAGCGCTACCAGCTACAAACGATTTGGTTAAACAGGGTCACAGGGTCACAGAAAGTCCAACCCTTTAAGCCCCCAGAAAGTTCATAAAGAACAGCAGCAGACCGTCGGGTTCTTAAGATACGCTCGTACGTGTAGCAACCACAGGTTGTATTTGGTTAAATGCAAACTTTCCCTGCAGCCGAAATCCCGCCCCAGGGACAGGCCCTAAAAAATTAGTTATCATTTGTTTTGCTACGATTTTTGACCTCTTCTAAAGTTAGGTTGGAAGGCCAAAATTTATAGACCCTCGGCCTCAGCTGAAGGCAGCGCGGGGAAGTAGCGGGACCCGCCAGGCCGAACACCAATGTAAACCGGCCTGATGTAGGCAGTGGGCGCGGCATAGGAAGATCAGAAGGGAATTGGAAGGTCAAGACTGATGAAGGGGATCTGAGAGGAGAGAGAAAAATAACGAGCAAGGAGATACACAGACTTGGCTGGGATACCTGGGGGGATTAGGGAGATGATGGGTGGAAAAATAGCTGACTGGAAAAGCCCCCATGCCAGGGTCAGCTTCACTCTATAATCCCCAAGGTGCCGCGATTTTCAAGATATTACGGACTGAGGAAGGTTGTATTTATAAGATCTGCCAGATCCCTATAATTGAACTCGTTGATTGCAGGGGTGTAGCCATAATTTTTCACTGCATGGGGAGGCCACATCTCAGATACATGTAGGGACGCCAAAGCTACTGCAAGGGGGCGCCATATTACTTTTTTCCAGCCGATTGTAGGGGAGGAGGGGGCCTTGACCCGGTTGATCGCCTCCATCATCAGCCTTACATCAGCTCGCCTCCCCTGCGATCCGCTCCGCAGTTGTCACCGCCGCACAAGCTCCCACCCGCGGCACCTCCCGCTACTATACCCGCCACAAACGCCGTTTTTCTAACCCGACTGCTGCATCGAAACGAAAATCTTTCCTCCTGCCAACACCCATTGGCCCATGTCCACCGACCCCCGCACCGCCAAATTTGGACTCCAAACTTTAAATAGGCGGTTAAAGGCCTCGTAAGACAAACTTTCTGCTGATGAAATCTCCAAATCTTCGCCAGGAAGACGCAAGTCATCAGTAAAACGCCATCATGCAGTTGGCCCCGCTCGATCCACTTCAAATAAATGCGAATCAGCAATCAGCGTCGGCACGATCTAATCCCGCCAACCCTGACCCGCTGACGAGATTTAACTGTCCATCAGCACTGGAATGAAAGGATTAGTCTAACCCTGCGGTCACATGATGCATCTGCTGGAGTAGACAAAAAATAGCGTTTCTAACAGAGACCTCGCCCTACTGGGCCCATGAAAGATGCTCTTATATTTAAAAAAGATAATGACCGTCCGTTGTTTAAAGTAACAAGCAGCTCTCTTGCAAAAACTCTTGTGCAAACCACGGCCCCCATTCTGCTATTTTATCTGCTATTTTAATGCTGATAGCGTTTTATGTCGAATTTGATGACCGTTTTTGGGCCGGTCTATTGTTTGCATTGAACAAGCCAGGGTCATTAAGCTCCTGTTTGATTTGTCTCCCCAACAGGCGTAGCGAAGTAGTTCGTACACGAAAATCCGCAAAGCTCTTGAATGGCAAAATAAATGTACCGCTTAGCGAATACAAGTCACAGAGTACAAATGACAAAGCAAAACAAACACGCCAAAGTTCAACTGGGTGCAACTCAGAAACGACGGCACACGGATAGACGAGATTCGTCTGGAAGATGACTCAAAGAGTCTCACATTCTTTAATGAGACTTAGGATTATTCAACCATTGATATGTTGCTCGTCAACGAGACCAATCAAGAGATGGATGAATCTTGTGCTCACAGAGACCAATCAAGAGATGCATATTTCGCTCACAGAGACCAATCAAGAGATGCATATTTTGCTCATTAACGAGACCAATCAAGAGATGGATGAATCTTGTGCTCACAGAGACCAATCAAGAGATGCATATTTCGCTCACAGAGACCAATCAAGAGATGC
Source organism: Macrostomum lignano (assembly GCA_002269645.1). Classification (NCBI taxonomy): domain Eukaryota; kingdom Metazoa; phylum Platyhelminthes; family Macrostomidae; genus Macrostomum; species Macrostomum lignano. The sequence goes on from NIVC01004541.1 coordinate 31,155, forward strand.
ATATTTCGCTCACAGAGACCAATCAAGTGTTGCATATTGTGCTCACTAACGAGATCAATCAAGAGATAACTCTACCATCAATGTGCTCACCGAAGAGACAAAAGAGATGCACTATAATGGCTCAGATATCGGATGAAGGATACCAAACCAGAGAGATGGATGACTCAATCATCGCTAAGGTGCAAATCGACGAGAATAACCAATGAGACGATGACTCCAGAATCTCTGTTTTAGACGATTGATTTTAATTTTGAAAAAAATAGTGAAGAACTAGTTTCTAACTGCAACGAATTCGTTTGAGCTCAAAAAATTGTGCTCACAAGTCCGCCAAAGCGACAAAAGCAACAACGGTCTGCCTTGCTACTTGCAGCAGCCAATGCAAAGCCTATCAATTTATTCAGCCACACAGTTTAGTTATATCGAAGCACGAGTAGACTTAAGACAAGGATTAGGCCGGCTAGGAGAAGCGCATCAATTAAGGGCAACGTTTAAAATGCTCAAGCCGAAACATATTTTGCCAGGTTTTCGACAAACACAAACTACTTTAAGTAGTCGAATAGAAAAAAATGGCCTTTTTGATGCTTGTCAAACTAGTAGCACGGCATTGATGCAGCCGTCATTCTCCGGACAGTTAGTCACCTGGGCGTATTTCCCCCAAACAACTTTGCCGGACTGCGTCACCAGGCCCAGATCGCTGACGTTCACCTCGATCACCGTGCCCTTAGTGATGATGCCCAGGCTGGTGTACAGAGACGATGTTGGATTCTTTTTCACGCCCAGCAACGGCAGCTGGAACGTGGCTTTGAGCTCCGGATGAGTCACGTGAGCGACCTTGAAGCGCAGTCCGGTTGGCCGAATAAATCGCTCATATTTCGGCGGCTTCCTAGTGAAACCGTCAGGCACAAATGTCACCTTGGTAACCATCCGCTTCCAGGCTTTGCGCTTGGATTTGCCGCTGCGCAGAGCGCGGAACGCCTCCGCCTCGGACGTGGCGCGGACCTTCGGGATCGGCACGTCCCACTTGCCTGCGGATTAGAGGGGTTCCAATTGTGTAGGTGCGCTTCCCCCGTATGGGGTTGGGGATTAGGGGTTGCAATTGATATGGGGAATATCTGGTGTGGGATCAAGGAGTAACTATCCACTCCACTAACCCAAGGAGTGACTGATGAGGGGATCAAGGAGTGGCTGATGTGGGGATCAGAGAGTGTGGCTGACATGGGAGTCAGGGAGTGGCTGATGTGGGGATCAGAGAGCGGCTGATGTGGGGATCAGAGAGTGTGGCTGATATGGGAGTCAGGGAGTGGCTGACATGGGATTCAAGGAGTGGCTGATGTGGGGGATCACAAAAAAGCATTACTCACCTGCTTTCTCCTTTCGCTTCTGCTTGAGCATGTTAGACAGCACCTTGGCCCTGGTCTGGTCCTCCCTATCCAGCAGGTAGACAGGCTTGGCGCCCTCCGGAACCTCCTGATCGTCGGCTCGCTGCCGCGTGTCCCGCTGATCGTGCGCACGCAGCGTCTTCTTCATCTGCACTTTCTCCTTGTGCCGCTCCTTGTTGTACAGCTTGGCCTTGAGTCCACGCAGAGTTCGCGCCTTCTTAGACCGCAGCCGGCCCTGTCTGGCCTCCTTCTTGCGCTGCTTCTCATCGTGATCGAACCGACGGCCGTGCCGCTTCCGGTGCAGCTCGATGTGCTCGTTCTGAGGCATGCAAATATTAAAAATTACAAACTACTTATAGTAGAAAACCGATTTGAAAACTAAATTTCTAAATCGTGTGCTAGATTCCCGAGACTGAAGATAAATAATGAGTCCCTGTAGGCCTTAAACTATTAAAATTACTCCAAGGACTCCTTTCTAAAAATCTACTGGACTAGAAGTCCAATTGGGTCAGCCAAGGAGTCCTTTCTAGAAGTCAACTGGACTGGGAGCCTATCAGAGAAATCCAAGGACTCTTTCGATCTAAAAATCTACTGGACTGGAAGTCCAATCGGGTCAGCCAAGGGCTCCTTTCTAGAAGTCAACTGGACTGGAAACCTATCAGGTAAAACCAAGGACTCTTTTCTAAGAGCATACTGGACTGGAACACTAGGAAAATAGAAGCAGCAATTTTACCTTTAAAAAGCACAAATCTTAAAACATTTTTAAACTAGGAAAATTCAATTCAACAATGAAACAATCATATTCGGCTTTTATTTCATATCAATTCATAGCTAAACAAAAAATTTAACAAGAAAAGGTTGCGGTACGATTTACCTTGTCCAGAACGCGAACACAGTAAAAAACACATTTCTTGTCGAAAATGAATAAGCAGCTTTAAGACCAGTGGATACCTATAGTAGCATATGGACTGGAACACTGGGCTGGGAGCGGCATAATTTATTAAACTCAAATCAGCGCTATAATGAGAGCGAGCAGCAATTTGATAGGCTAACTATTATCGATACACTATATAATTTACTAATCGCCAAATGGTTTCAATTAAAAACACAGCATGAGCTAAGCTGTCAATCAAAGCCAGGGGAATCTAATGGAGCAAAGTGAAAACACGCACACAAAATAATGGCAATCTTTCGTAGTTTGCTTTAACTGGTTTTCTTATAAATTCATTCTTCGTCACAATTTAAACTCGCGCCGAGATAAACTCCAGCTGTCGTTAAATACGTAAGACGCAATTGAGCCCCAAAAAAGATTGCCATAATATAGAATTCTCATTGGATTAACACAGCCCCCGCTCCTAAAAGGCTCTCCAGTTCAAACACCAACTTGGCTGCGCAATCAATCAGTCTACTTCACCAGACCCTTCTCGCGAAGCTTGCCAACGAGGTCTTCCACTGATTCAACTTTGGCGCCAGCTTTGCGCACCGGCGGGTCCTCGACGCTGATCACCTCCTGGCGGGGCTGCAGATCCACGCCGAGCTGGTCGGGGGACATCTTGGCTAGCGGCTTCTTCTTCGCCTTCATGATGTTCGGCAGGGTTGCGTAGCGGGGCTCGTTCAGCCGCAGGTCGCTAGTCACGACGGCCGGGACCGACACATCGATGGTCTCCAGGCCGCCGTCCACCTCGCGGGTCACCCGGAGCTGCTTAGAGTCCTGCGGAGGGTATTGATGGGCAATGGAGAGTCAGTGATGGCAATGGAGAGTCAGTGATGGGAAATGGAGAGTCAGTGAAGGCAATGGAGAGTCAGTGATGGCAACGGTGAGTCAGTGATGGCAATGGAGAGTCAGTGATGGCAATGGAGAGTCAGTGATGGCAATGGAGAGTCAGTGATGGAAATGGAGAGTCAGTGATGGGAAACGGAGAGTCAGTGATGTGCGATGGAGAGTCAGTGATGGGAAATGGAGAGTCAGTGATGGCAATGGAGAGTCAGTGATGTGCGATGGAGAGTCAGTGATGGAAATGGAGAGTCAGTGAAGGCAATGGAGAGTCAGTGATGGCAATGGAGAGTCAGTGATGGAAATGGAGAGTCAGTGAAGGCAATGGAGAGTCAGTGATGGCAATGGAGAGTCAGTGATGGAAATGGAGAGTCAGTGAAGGCAATGGAGAGTCTGATGGGAAATGGAGAGTCAGTGAAGGCAATGGAGAGTCAGTGATGGGAAATGGAGAGTCAGTGATGGGAAACGGAGAGTCAGTGATGTGCGATGGAGGGTCAGTGATGGGAAATGGAGAGTCAGTGATGGCAATGGAGAGTCAGTGATGGCAACGGCGAGTCAGTGATGGCGATTGAGAGTCAGTGATGGGCAATGGAGAGTCAGTGATGGCAATGGAGAGATAAGATACGATCTATAACAGAGTCGATTAGATCTATAAGAGAATCGATGAGATCTATCATCGATGAGATCTATAAGAGAATCGAAGAGATCTATCAGAGTATCGAAGAGATCTATCAGAGAATCGAAGAGATCCATGAGAGAATCGAAGAGATCTATAAGAGAATCGAAGAGATCTATCAGAGTATCGAAGAGATCTATCAGAGAATCGAAGAGATCTATCAGAGAATCGAAGAGTTCTATCAGAGAATCGAAAGAGATCTAACAGAGAATTGAAGAGATCTATCAGAGAATCGAAGAGATCTATCAGAGAATCGAAGAGATCTATCAGAGAATCGAAGAGATCTATCAGAGAATCGATAGAGGTAACAATCGCTAACCTGGCTAGGCTCAATCTTGGAGGCGAAGGTGGCTTGAGGCCAGTCAAGCAGGGCAGCCAGCATCTGGCCAGTCTGGTTGCAATCGTCATCAATAGCCTGCTTGCCAAGGATGACTAAATCCGGTTTCTCTGATTCGCACACTTTGGCCAATAGCTTTGACACGTGAATTGGCTGCAGTTTCTCTAATTGGGCCAGCGGAATCTCAACGTGAATGGCCCGATCGATGCCCATCGCCAGTGCGGTGCGCAGAGTCTCCTGGGACTGCGGCGGGCCAACCGAGATGGCCACGGCTTCGCCAGCCAGTTTCTTCTCTTTCATGCGGACAGCCTCTTCTACAGCGATCTCGTCGAATGGGTTCATGGAGTGCTTGACGCCCTCGGTCACAACCCCAGACCTGTCTGGTTTGACGCGAACTTTAACAGCGTAGTCAATGACTCGCTTGCAGCCAACAAGAATTTTCAGGCCTTTGCTTGCCGCCATGTCTGCTTTGTTGATAATATGAATATACTTGGCATGCATAAGGCCAATTCAATAGTAATGTTAGAGCCTGGGTTTCAAGTGTCAGCATTGCAGTGCATGCAGTGCATCAGAAAAGTTCAAAATCAAACAAACCACCAACATCTCTACCCTACCCTTTACACTGCTGAGTCTCTCTGGCTGACAGAAGTGTCAAAAGTCTACAGACTTAATCTTTTACAGATTACTCCAATTTGACAAGTGATAGAAACCTTGAAATCCCAAAAGTCCTGGGTCCCAATTAGGGGAGTTCAGGTTTCCATTTTTGGTTAATTAAACATTTATTTAATCTAATATCATATCGCAAATAGTCTATTATATTTATTATAGAAACTAGAGATAGATTGTAACTGATTTTTCAATTGAAATTTTAAGACAAAGTTTTCTAAAATTGAAATCATTTTTTAAAATCTTCTAGTAATAGTGCATTTTAATGATGAGGCAAAGACAAAACTTAATTATTTGAAGCACAAAACTTATACTTAGATCAAAATAGTTATAAACTGCAGCTCATGGCTTAATTGACATCTTCAATATAAAAATAAAGAACAGATTAAGTCAGATGAATCAATACAACTTATATAGTAAATTGTTAAATATGTACCAATTTGGGATATGAAATCTTGACTCTTAAGGCAATGGGATTAGGCACAAAGTCTAAACTAGTAAGATTCCAAATAAAAATGGAGAAATAGGATGTGCAGACCTTAGATATACAGATATATAGATAGACTAGGCCTATCAAACAAATAAATAGGTAACTAGGAATAAATAAGAACAGGGATAAGGTAGAAGGTTATTGCTTATTGATATATCAAGCACTTTGTTTATCTATTGCTTTCTTCTTTTCTATTTTCCTCCCTAACCATTTTATCTTACATGTTTTATAGACAAAATATGTATAAAATTTGAAATTTAAAATTGGTATATTTAAATCTTTAAATAAAGTTGATTTATATATCTTATATTTGCTTATAATTATATATTTAATATTATGTGGTAGCCAGTGGTTATAATATAAAATTGTAGATATTTATGATTCTAAGAAGATAAGAAAGACTAGAGCTCCAATTGAAAGCTATACTATTATAAGAAAGACAACCTAGCTAGCTATTGCTAATTGTATATCTAATTGTGATTAAAATAGCCAATATTGAATAAACAAGGATAATTGCAATGTTTCTATATATTTAATAGACCTAATTTATTATAACCTAATATTAATAACCTAATAATGGATAATATTAAGCTATAGCTTGTTTCTTATTATTGTTGTTTTATCTATACTAAAAATTATTGATCTAGATAGGTAGATAAGTAGGTAGGTAGGACTATATGATTGATTTTAGCAAAAATAGCAATTTGTGACAGAGAGTGTACTCCACCCTAGACAGTCTGTCCCCCAGCGTCTAGTGCACTGTCTTGGTAGACATCATGCGCAACCTCCAAAATTCGGTCAGCCATGCGACTTAGTTTTAACAAAAATGCGACATAGTTTTTGGCCAAAAATGTGACATGTAAAAAACCCTAGCATAAGTAGCGTAAAGCAAAATTAATGCTACTTTGGGTAAACGGCAGGAGTAACTATGATTGTCTTATTAAGTCAAAATGCCTCATCAGCTACTTAGTACTACTACTTGGGTATTATTTTGGTTGGGCATTTTTGCGACTTCCTTGTTTGGCCACCAAATTGGTTGGCTGGATCGGCTGACTTGGCCAACTGTTGCACATGTATATTGGTAGAAATGCACTATCTATCTCTATGCAGCGTGGGCCAAGCCCCAATTGATTGGTTCAACCTCTGTAAGATCTGCATGTCTGGAAGCTGGGGAGGGGGGGACAAAGACTCATATTGCACTGGCCTACTATAAGGCTCTTTGTATCCCCATTCCATGCTTTATCATTTTTCCACTCTGCAAAATATACTTGCTCTGCGTGCAATACATAGCAAGTTTTGTCACTAGCTACAAATTACTATATTAGGCCTAGCTAAAGCTTTGCTATAGCTATAGTATAGGCCTAGTATTATATTGCTATCTAGACTATTATGCATTCCAAACTCTGCATACAGCATGGCTACATATACAATATCTAGCTGCCTTTCCAAGGCATCTATCAGGGTTCTATGTCTTAATGTTATATAATAATAGTTATAATGGAATTTACCAGCTAAGCTACAAATATAAATATAGGAAACATTAATATTAGCTTGAAAATTATGTTTCTAAAATGAGTTAAAGTTATATATATCATTTCAATAACAATTATTACTAATAAAAAATCAATAGCATATTTAGGAATAAAGGCTAAAAGCATCCTTATAAAATATAAGTTTTAGTTTGACTTTATAATTTTTGTATATTGCTAGGCCCTATTTTATATTTTATTTAAATCAATCAATCAAAAGCAAAGATACAATTTGGTAGGCTTAGGCCTAATCTATCTATGTCCCCTTCAAAACTTTTTTAGATCTATGCTTATATAATAAAAAATAAGGAAATATATAGACCTAGGGCCTAGGCTTACCTTACTCTTAATTTAGAGCTATGGCCATCTTGGATTATTGGTATATGGCCATGGCTATCTTTGTCATGTGCCTAATAATAACATTGATTATGCCTAAATATAAATTAAAACAATATTGCAATTTGGCCTATGCAATTATGGGTAACTAATAACTAATAATAATACTTCGCCTGTCTGGAAAGTTGTGAGAATGTGTCAGTCAAGCAAGAAAGCAGCAAGCTGATGACATGGCACACATAAAATTTCAATGATAGCCTCATAGATGTCTATGGTGAAAATTCTTGTTATTCTAGCAGCAAAATTAGGGGCAGGGGCGAGCTCAGCATAAAGTGCTCAAAAACCAATGCAACGGGGTGATCAAGCTTGAAAAATTTAAAAGAGAGTTTGTCAAAATGGAAGATTTCCAGGCTTATGCCTACGCTAGATACCGTCTTGGAATCTCTGCTATTAGTTGTTATGATGAACTACTTAAAGTTTATGGAGATGCCGCACCAGGTCAATCAACAGTTTACAGATGGTACTCAAAGTTCCGTGATGAAGCATTTCCCCTGGCCTCAGCTCCTCGGACTGGCTGGCCACGGTCAACAAGGACAATGGAACGGATCGAAACCTGCCAAGCTCTAGATGAAGAGGATTCATCAGTTAGTGTCCGAGACCTCGCCGACTTTTTGGAAGTTGGTAAAACAACAGTGCACGAAATTTTGACCGAGGATTTGCACCTTCGAAATGTTTCTGCCGTCTGGGTTCCTCATGCTCTATCCAAGGAGAACAAGACTGCTCGCATCAATTGTGCCAAGCAAATCCACAGGCTTTTTTACAACGAGGGGGTGGAAAACTTTTGCAACAAGTACGTGGTGGAAGATGAGACGTGGGTGTACCTGAACAACACTGGCACAAAGCAAAACAACAGGTGCTGGCTTGGCCAAGGAGATCATTGGCCCCAGGTTGTCAGGCACTCGGTCGGGAATGCAAAGACAATGCTTCTGGTTGCTTTCATTCCAAGCAAGCGCTTCTCCATTAAATCCACAGCCCCGAAGCAAACTGTTGATGCAGATGGCTAGTTGAATTCATTCGACACACGGGAGACCTATGGCATACTCTGAGGTCAAAGCCAATTCACCTGTCGGATGTTCTTTGGCAGTGGGACAATGCGCGACCTTATGTAGCCCGTTCTGTGCAGCAGTACATGGAGTCCTGTGGATTTCAGCTGGTATTTCAGAGTCCTTACAGCCCAGACTTCAATCTGTACGACCATTTTTTGTTCAGTTGGATGAAGACTGATTTCTCCAGGCAAGTATTCAGCAACCACAATGAAGTTCAAGAAGCTGCGTTGCAGTGGGCAAGAGGCCTTGACAAAGATTGCTTAAAAAGAGAGGTTCAGCGACTCATTGACCATTGCCAAGTTGTAATCAATGCAAGGGAAAATTACATTACCAACTAGTGTTGTTATTGTGTTTTTGATAGTTCTAACTGATTTTTTAAATACATTCTCGCAACTTTCGGACAGCTGAAGTATAATCAACCAAACCAAATTCTTAACTATTGCCAAGGTTGCTTAATGGTTGGCCATTACCTATGTAGTAGCGGTACTGTATTTCTAGGAATTATTGTTTTAAAACTAGCGCAAAAATTAATATTCTTTTGTTATAATATGCGAAATATTCTCAAGTTGTAAGAGTTTTTTTAAATATACGCAATTGACTAGGAGAAATAGAGAGAGCCGAAGGGATGGAAGGATAACTTGTTTGCTAGCCACAAGCTCAAAACATGTTCGATAACTTCTATCAAATCATTGCTTATTTCTAAGAGTATTACAGAAAAGGTTGAAAGTTGCAATTGGAATTCATGCAAAGAGTAGTATTAAGAGTAATCGCTGTGACCCTCTAATCTCAGTAACACCCAGACTGGAGAAAGAGAGAGAGAAAATACATATAGCAGTACTAGACTGCTCAGGCGATATACTAGCCTAAGAATGCTACCAGACCATATACTAAGAACACTACCTAGAAATATATGAGATTCAAAGAAACAGTTAGAAAAATTAAGGCAAAAATTTAGTATCAGCAGTAAAAATTTAATAGAGGGAAATTGAAAACCTGTCACAACTGGTAGCAATCAGTGGGATAGTCAGAGGATAGAAGTAAGCCCTACGACAACTTTGGTGCCAACTGTAGGATAATTTCTACTAGAGAGAGCTGAAAGGCCTGTTACACCAATGCATTTAACCATCTAGTGCTAAGGATAAGTGGCTCTTTAATAGGGCCTAGAGGCCTAGTAGGCAATAGCTAGGGCCTAGTAGTGGTACTGTCATATAGTGACGTCATACCAGTAACCAAATAGACTAGGCCCCTAGCTTTAATTGAGTAAACAACTGATAGACCTAGGCCCCTATTCATTTAAGTATAATGTTTTAATTAATGCTTTAATGTTAATGTAAATTAAGTAAGCAAAATTTAAGTATAATTTAATTTTACATTAAATTGCAGAGCATAAACTTTTTTCTGAAGTCGGCCTAACATGTTTACTGTGCATTCTGATATTTTTTCTTTATGTTCTAATCAGTTCAATTTCATTTTCAGACTGACCAGCCAACTTGTAGGCTTTTCATATTACCGATTCTAGAACCAGAATCGGTTCGAGAAGCTTATTCATATTGTCTGTTTATTTTCAGAATCGGTTCCAGAACCGTGTTCTAATTCTGGAAATTTGGACGAGAAATTTTCATGTTTACTTACATTTAAACAGTAAAATAGATTTGAAATCGTCAAGTTCTTATTATCGGTATTTCGTTAATAATAATTCCTTTTTTGTTATATCTACGAAAAAACAAAGTCAAGGAAAGACAAAATTAAATTGTAAAGACAGGCAAACATAAAATGGGTTCGAAGCTCTTTCATTTTCCTACCGATTCTGGTTCTGGAATCGGAAAATTATTCTGGTTTTAGACCGATCTTCGTGAAAAGCCTATCGCTTGAATTGCGTCTTCTTCGGATTTCGATGAAAATTAAAATTTATGATAAACTTAACAGTAACTTTTTGGATAAAGTTAAAATTAGCGAAAAATTATAGTATATATCGTTTTTTGCATATAACGACGAAAAAATATGACTTTGTTTTATTAGTTTTAGAAGCCTAATCAAACATTTTCGACTTCTTCAGAAAGTAAAATATTTATTTGTTACTGACTTATCAAAAATAAAAAAACTGTTAATGAATAAGTGTTATTGAATAACTGTTAATAAACCTTATTCATTAAAAAACTGTAATGAATAAGGTTTAAGTACCTCGCTCAGTATTTTAATCGAAGAATCAGATATTTTCAAATCGTTTATACTAAAATCAGAGCTAAAAACCTTATCATGCTGATGCTCTCACTCAGTTAAACTTCTGAATTCACGTCACGATTCTTGAACCTGATTAGCTGAGTTCTTTAGTTGAGTTCTATGCTAAGCTAAGCTAGGTAGCTAGGCTTGGTCCTATGCGATAGTCTAGATCATTAATTTTTTATATTCTAGACCTATCTAACTGAATAAATTAAATGGTATAATGTCTAATGATTTTGTGAAAGTTTTAGGGACCCTAGCCTAGACTGATCACTGATGACGATGTACTATGTAGAAAGTTATAGAAATTTTTCACTTACTAAGTTTTTAACTTTTATAGGGCCCAACCAAAATTTTTTTGAGGGGAGGGCATAGTCAAGATCATGGCATGCCATGCCTATTACTATCAGATAAATGTGCTTGCATGGCATGCCATGCCTATTACTATCAGATAAATGTGCTTGCACTATGTATCTAACTTATTTTTGTCAAAAAAACACAATAACATATATATCTCCATTTTTACAATGATTTTTGTTTGCTTAGCTTTTGACTAGTTTCTCAAGTTCTGCCAACATTTTGACTTTTGACTGGTTGACCCACCTGACCCCCCTCAACTGCGCGTGACCCCCAGACAAAATTCTTGGCTATGCAACTGACTATATTATTATAAGCATTAAGTATTTACATTACAAGCTAATTAATTAACAAATAAATAAATAAATTTCAAGTAAGGCATTTAAAGAGCTATGCTTATAAAACATATAAGATCAGACTACAAAGTGGTAATCAACAACTTTGCTAATGTCATAATTTGTAGCTTGGCCTCAAGTAGCAAAAAAGAAGGGGTCCTAATACTGCAAACCCCATGCTCTCAGTCACCCTTGTAATAGAGGCAAGCAGTGTTGTTTAGTAGGCTCTCCATCTTTAACTATGTTAGCAAAATATCATGCCAAAATTTTGTGCCAAATTGTGCCAAATTTTTTTCCTGCACTGCACTGCATCAATTTCCTCCCCCCTGTCTGCTGTTGCACTGGAATGCGCTGACATAGTGCATTTCCAACCTCCTTTTGCAATGGAAT
>NIVC01004542.1:0-42732 GCA_002269645.1 Macrostomum lignano
TAAATACTTAGCATTTGTTCAGTTCTAAGTGTTAGTCTTTTGTTATAATTCTATAATATAATGGCACTTTCAACTATAGAACCATTTAAAATTTGCACTTTTATAATAGTATAGCAAGAATCTAGGATATTTCTCTATGGTATTAACTGGCTATAACTGCTTGAAATAGATTACTACATGAGTTTTATGATTGCAATTGGACATATTGTCTATATTTATAGTTAGTTTTAAATAGTTTATTCTGCTAAAATAGGTTTCCAATATGTAAACTGAATTTGGAGCTAATAATTGAATTGATTTATTAATTACATACTCATCATTTGGCTACCTTTCCAGTCCTGTTGCTGCACATATTTAGACAGGATATTTTGAAGTGAAATTCCTTAGGATTGATAAAAAATTGCATGCAAACAGAAAGATGGCCATACCGCAGAGTTATTATGAGCAGCCAAGCTTTCTAGAATTCTTCCAGCGAGCTGCAATATCACTGGACGAGCTCTGCTTCAAGACAGACAAACCATTCGATTTTACCTTTGTTTTGAGCATGATTCAGTCTGTGAAATTGATTGACATTTTTTCTGTGTCTGTGTTGCATTCCTGTTTACTGGACTGAGGTCTCTAATGACCAGATTTGTGTCTGTGGTAAGTGATTGTTAGTTTTATGTATTGTTAACTATATTATTATTAGGATTTTCATTTTTATGCAGCCAGGTTGTTCACCTGGCGCAACGCCAATGCCCACAGCCAGCGCTAGGGCGATTCTGGCCATTCCACAGACTCCTGAGCACATTCAAGCATGCCAATGCTGTACGCAGGCACACTCTCATGCACACGTGCACTCTGTGTGCCTTGGGGATTTGGCCCTTAGGTGAAAATTGCACTTATAATTTTTTCGAAAAGCAGAATCGAGCGTAGGGGATCGTAGTTCTGTGTCCAAATTTGTTATATGAAATTATAATTATTATTGAAATCCTATGTATTTTAACTTGCAACTACAGCCATTAGCCAATGCACTTCAAGTGGCGGCTGAGCATAGACCGAAGTGGCCCGAGTCTGTTTGGAAACTGCTCATTTACTCTGGCCTATGGCTGCAGTCTCTCTACGTTGTGGTGCTCTGTGGAAAGTACGACGTTTTGCAGAATCCGTTGGATATTTTTAAAGACTGTGTATTTGGGGGTAAGTGTGCGAACCTCTGTGCAATCTGAGAAATTTATGATTTGATAAAATTTATATCCTTTTTTCTGGCCAGATGCCCAGCTGAAGCAGGCTGTGCCAAGCGACATCTATTGGATGTACATGCTGCAGCTTGGCTTCTATGTGCACTCTATTATTGGCACATTGTACATGGATATGTGGCGCAAGGACTCTGTTATGATGCTGCTGCATCACGGGCTTACCATCTTTCTACTGGAGTTTTCTTTTCTAGTTAGGTGAATGAACTATTATTTGCTTCAGGAGCTGTGTCATTGGGTTATTGTGTCAATAGGTAGAGTTTGCAGGGATGAGGTGCGTGTCGAGAGCGCCAGTGAAATGACTGGCCTCTGGAGGATTGGGGTACGTAGACAGGGAGGAAGGTGGGCATTGAGAGGGGCAGGAAGTGGGGTGAGATGTTGAGAGGGGCAGGAAGTGGGGTGAGATGTTAAGAGGGGCAGGGAGTGAGATGGGGTGTTGAGAGGGGCAGGGAGTGAGATGGGGTGTTGAGAGGGGCAGGGAGTGAGATAGGGTGTTTAGAGGGGCAGGGAGTGAGATGGGGTGTTGAGAGGAGCAGGGAGTGAGGTGTGGTGTTAATGCTTGGGCGCAACCTTGGGATTCACTCGGCCGTTTCTATTGGCAACACACACGTGTGTCGCTATTGGACAGAATAGTAGTCACGTGACTGCTCTCAGCCAATAGCGACTTACATGTGTGTGCTGCCAATAGAAACGGCGAGTGAATCCAAGGTTGCGCATGTATGGGTGTTAAGAGAGGTAGGGGTGAGGTGGGCTGTTGAGAGGGGCAGGGAGTGAGGTGGGTTGTTTAGAGGGGCAGGGAGTGACGTGAAGTGTTTAGAGGGGCAGGGAGTGAGGTGGGGTGTTGAGAAAGGCGGGGAGTGAGGTGGGGTGTTGAGAAACGCAGGGAGTGAGGTGGGGTGTTGAGAAAGGCGGGGAGTGAGGTGGGGTGTTGAGAAAGGCAGGGAGTGAGGTGGGGTGTTGAGAAAGGCAGGGAGTGAGGTGGGGTGTTGAGAAAGGCAGGGAGTGAGGTGGGGTGTTGAGAGGGGCAGGGAGTGAGGTGAGGTGTAAATTAAATCAGTGCGGTAAAGAGGAGCGGGACAACAAATATATATATATACAGCCATTTATTCCTGTTTCAAATTATCAATAATGAATCAGGTACCACAAAATCGGCGCACTCGTACTGCTGCTGCACGACCTAAGCGACATCCTGCTGGAGTTCACTAAAGTGCAAGTGTACTTAAAAGATCGGGCCAAGCAGCAGTGGCAGCTGAACGAATGGATGGCTAATATTGGATTTGTCATTTTCAGCATCAGCTGGTTAGCAAATTCTGTTCATATTGATTGTTTACTAGAACTGTATCTATTGATTATTTCTACTTTTGTATTATTTTTCACCTGACAACAATTTAGGGCCTGGTTCCGACTCTACTGGTACCCGTTGAAGGTGCTGTACACCAGCACGTGGGGCATCTACATTCATCACAGGCATAACGATCACAAACTGGTGCTTTTCTTTAACTGCATGCTGATTGCGCTGCAGGTGCTTCACATCTACTGGTTTTATGTGAGTGTCTGCTTTTTTATCCCTGTCTGAGGAGAATCTTATCCCAGTCTAAGGAGAATCTTATCCCAGTCTGAGGAGAATCTTATCCCAGTCTGAGGAGAATCTTATCCCTGTCTGAGGAGAATCTTATCCCAGTCTGAGGAGAATCTTATCCAAGTCTAAGGAGAATCTCATCCCAGTCTGAGGAGAATCTTATCCCAGCCTGAGGAGAATCTTATCCCAGCCTGAGGAGAATCTCATCCAAGTCTGAGGAGAATCTTATCTCAGTCTGAGGAGAATCTTATCCCAGTCTAGGGAGAATCTTATCCCAGCCCGAGGAAAATCTTATCTCAGTCTGAGGAGAATCTTATCCCAGCCTGAGGAGAATCTCATCCCAGTCTGAGGAGAATCTCATCCCAGTCTAGGGAGAATCTAATCCCAGTCTGAGGAGAATCTTATCTCAGTCTGAGGAGAATCTTATCCCAGTCTAGGGAGAATCTTATCCCAGCCCGAGGAAAATCTTATCTCAGTCTGAGGAGAATCTTATCCCAGCCTGAGGAGAATCTCATCCCAGTCTGAGGAGAATCTCATCCCAGTCTAGGGAGAATCTAATCCCAGTCTGAGGAGAATCTTATCTCAGTCTGAGGAGAATCTTATCCCAGTCTGGGGAGAATCTTATCCCAGCCTGAGGAGAATCTCATCCCAGTCTGAGGAGAATCTTATCTCAGTCTGAGGAGAATCTCATCCCAGTCTGAGGAGAATCTCATCCCAGTCTAGGGAGAATCTAATCCCAGCCTGAGGAGAATCTCATCCCAGTCTGAGGAGAATCTTATCCCAGTCTAGGGAGAATCTAATCCCAGCCTGAGGAGAATCTCATCCCAGTCTGAGGAGAATCTCATCCCAGTCTAGGGAGAATCTAATCCCAGTCTGAGGAGAATCTTATCTCAGTCTGAGGAGAATCTTATCCCAGTCTAGGGAGAATCTTATCCCAGCCCGAGGAAAATCTTATCTCAGTCTGAGGAGAATCTTATCCCAGCCTGAGGAGAATCTCATCCCAGTCTGAGGAGAATCTCATCCAGTCTAGGGAGAATCTAATCCCAGTCTGAGGAGAATCTTATCTCAGTCTGAGGAGAATCTTATCCCAGTCTGGGAGAATCTTATCCCAGCCTGAGGAGAATCTCATCCCAGTCTGAGGAGAATCTTATCTCAGTCTGAGGAGAATCTCATCCCAGTCTGAGGAGAATCTCATCCCAGTCTAGAGGAGAATCTAATCCCAGCCTGAGGAGAATCTCATCCCAGTCTGAGGAGAATCTTATCCCAGTCTAGGGAGAATCTAATCCCAGCCTGAGGAGAATCTCATCCCAGTCTGAGGAGAATCTTATCTCAGTCTGAGGAGAATCTTATCCCAGCCTGAGGAGAATCTTATCTCAGTCTGAGGAGAATCTTATCCAGCCTGAGGAGAATCTCATCCCAGTCTGAGGAGAATCTTATCCCAGTCTAGGGAAAATCTTATCCCAGCCTGAGGAGAATCTTATCCAGTCTGAGGAGAATCTCATCCCAGTCTGAGGAGAATCTTATCTCAGTCTGAGGAGAATCTCATCCCAGTCTAGGGAGAATCTTATCCCAACCTGAGGAAATCTTATCCCAGTCTGAGGAGAATCTTATCCCAGCCTGAGGAGAATCTTATCCCAGTCTAGGAGAATCTTATCCCAGTCTGAGGAAAATCTTATCTCAGTCTGAGGACAAAATCCTTGAAACCTTGGTTGCAGTTCATCATTCTGCTGCTGATTCGAGTAGCCACAGGTCGCCAGAGCGAGATTGAGGACACTCGGGAATTTGAGGAGGAAACAACAAAGAACGCCAATAATGGCCGTCCGCATGATGATTGATTTTTTAATGTTGTTTACGTGCTGTTAAATTGGCTTTTAAATAATTACATAAGCTATTTGTATTTGCATAGCTCCTTAATGAGTAGCAAGCATCTTGTCGAGTATGATTTGTTGATTTATAAATTGATATTGTAATTGATTAATTTTAACTTTATTAGCTAGCGTGACTGACATTATTATTCATTAAAAGTTTTCTTGCCAAAGCAAATGAAGTGACATTAAATTTTTGTATTTTTAATCGTATTAAATTTTTGTATTTTTAATCGTATAATTCATATTCATTATACGAGTATATAGTTTTACTTGATAAAACCCAACTCTATGCATATTGGCTTGGCTAAGTACTTTGCTATCCAACCCACCTCATTCCCTGCCCCACACAGCCAGTCCGCACACTTAGGCGTATTGCCTTAGCTATGTACTTTGTTCTATTTTTAGACTTTGCCGTCGCTCTTGTGACTTTCTAACCCCGGCGGGCCTTAACTTCACAACCCCGCCTGGCCCATCGACGTTATCTACAAAGCTTTAGACGCAGCAAAGTACATAGTGTCTATTTTTGACTTGTACGTCTTACGGGAATGTACATTCATTCTATTAATAGATTATTGTTGTTATTGCCCCCCAAACCGTCCTTATATTAGAAAAAATCCGTTCTTTAGCCAAGGCGTTATAGTCTAACTACGCTCGTCATGTTTTTAAGTCGATATTTTCTCTCAAAGATTTTAGTATGCAATATCTATTGCTAATGCCGAGATATTTTAAAATATTTTTTCTCAGAGAAGTCAACAATATTCTGGAATTTAGCTCGTAGTTACTGCATTCCTAATTATCTTATTATGAAGCACTTTTTGAAAAAGAATTATTAATTACATTGATAATTCCTAAGTATTTCAATATTTTATTTTTTTAACCTGAAAATTATAGACCTAATTCTGTATTACGATAATTAGACACTATTTAGCACCTTCAACATTTCCCCAGGTACCAAATAAGCATCCCTTCTTTCGTATTATTTCCTTAATATCTGCTCTTTTTGATTAATTAATGCTTTCAAATTGCCGCCATTCTGACGCTACAATGCAGCAAGCACTTCCACATTGGACACAATTTATTGCAATTTTTGTTGTTGATTTGTTGTGCTAATTTTTTTAGTGATTTGTCGTAATTTCTTTTACGGTTATATTTCTATCGTCCTGTTATAGTCGTCGTTTTTATTCATTTTCTACACTTTGATTTGCAATGTTTTAAAGTGTCCTAAAAGCTTTTACAATTCTTGGCCTCTGTTTTAGTACGGATTAGTTAGTTTATGTGATTTCAAAAATCAAGTGCAATATTAAATATTTTTCAGGATGCACCTGACAATGCTCTGCTTACATTTTCTTTTCGTTGTAGTACATTTTTATGTACAGTATTGATAACTTCTGTACCCTTTTAAGCTATCTTTTTAAGTTACTGTTTTGATTCTGTGTCTGACCACAATCTAGTTATTTTTTCTTAAGTTTGTGCCTTCCATTTCTTAACTTCTACTATTACTTTTAAAGTCATTATTTGTATTGGCGCGTGCAGCAGCGGGTGTTGATAAAACTCCTATTGGCTTGATTGCCAACCAAGCTTGATCGGCGCACCCAATATTGATTATCATGACACGGCAAAGTATTTTAATTCTGTTGATCTTTGCTGGAACCGTATTTTTCTTTAAATTTTCATATAGTTCACTTTCCATGCACAGGTACTCAGTTCTGAATGATAACAGAGCTTCTGTGTCCCTTGGAGATCCAATTTCCAGCTGGCATATCTGGGGCTCAAAATTCTGTTTTCAGATTTCCACTACAAAGCACTGTAGCTTAGGCTCTGTTAGCAAAAATTCGGTCAATCAACCAATCACGATTTTAAAAAGTGTAATCATGAACAACTGAAGTAGGACCGCTACTCCAACTTCTAGCATAGGCATCCTTGGTTGCTTTGGAGAAGTCGGATTTTCATGAACTAATTTGTCTATGGCACTTAGTGCACTAGTTGTACGACACAGGGCCTGTCAACTGAAGTTCATAAAGTGGAGCCCGAGCACAGATTCTATAAACTGTGAGCCCGAGTAACCTATGTACACAAATGACGCGTCATTCTGGTCACAGTGACACCAGGAGCTGGATTTGGGAAAAAAATTACAAAAATTGAACCTGGGATAGGAGAGAACAAGCAAGAGAATAATTAGGGACTATTATGTAAGCTTAAGCTCAAGGTGGAGTCCCTAATTGTCCCCTCATTGAGCAGAATGACTCATCAATGAGCTTAAGTTGACAGGTTGTAAATAAGATCCAATTTGCTTGAGAGCTGGACGACAAGCTGGTGAGAACTTATCCTTCCTCAAACTGAGTCCATTTCTGTCGGAATCCACCATAGCATTTCAACATTAGCTATTTGCATTGCGAGGGGCTGCTCGCCTATCCCTATTGCTACTAGAAATGAAATAAGCATCGATGCTATCCTGTGTGGATATAATTAATCAATTTGGAATTGTCCTCCACGATCGCGGCCACTCCAGCTTGCTTTGCCTAAACCTGTGAGGGCCCCATCTCATTCGAGAGCTGCATTATATTTACCCTCCGGGCGCTGCTGCTCTACAAGCTGTATCGTGCAGTGAGCTCGCATTTCACGTGTCGCGTGCCTGGAGGCAGAGAGATGCTTCTCCATTGTTATCCATTGCTTTGCATTTGCCTTACTTGCAAGCCATTATGCTTGGTAGATAAATTGCGCACAATGGAATAATAGATGTGGGTTGTGTTGGACATAGCTAGTCTAGCTGGATGCACGGTGCGAACAGTAATTCTACGATACTTATTTTACCGAGCGCGGGACCGATCTCATCTAAGTTGAAAGAACCTCGAATCTCCCTAAGAGCTGTCAAGCAGCAGTTACTAGTGGGACACGCAGTCAAAATGCCAGCAAAATCAGCCGAGACAGTCGCCGAAGATGCTGTGAAGCGAATTCTGAGCTCGGAACACGCCCGGCTACTGTCTCTGAACTCAAAATCTTCCTCCGCTGCGTCCGATGTGGCCGCCGAGATTCGACGCCGCAGTCGAGGCCGTGGGCGTTGTTTGGCCACGGTGGGGGCCAAGGCGGTCCTGCTGTACCTGCTGGCCAGCGTGTGCAGCACCCTACTGTTCGGCCAGTATCCGGCTCTGTGGCAGTTCCTGCAAAACACCGACGCCTTCTCTCGGGCGGAGCTGCAGGTGAACCACCTGATGCGCAGGATCACTGTCTCCCTGGGCCTGCACAGCTACGACCTGCTGCACGCCAGGGAGCGGGAGCAGTGCCTGTTGCCGAATCCGCTGCACAAGCGCCGGCTGCGCTGCTGTCCGTGCAATAACCATCGGGTGGTGACCGCCAAGACCGCCCAGTCCATCCGAAGCCGCTTCAATAAGCTGTTCGACCGCATGGTGAACCCGTTCGCCTACTCCAACAATAGCCAGTCGGACTTGAACTTTCAGCAGTTGAAAGCCATCGTTGAGAGCGACTGGCAGGCGGTGAATTCTGGATCGAATCGGTTGAGACTTCTGTGGCCAGCGGCTGCTGTGGCGGCCGGCGAGCCAGTCAGTTTGGAGCAAATCTTCCTTGGTGTAAGAAAACGTTTGACGACTTTGCTATAAGTTCTGATCGGACTTTGAACTCATAGCTCGCGCTGCTAAGGAACACTTTAGGCTGCTCCACCTGAAACAGACATTTCTGCCAGTTGCTCCGCGGGTCGGATATTGTTCAAATCAATGTATATTTGGTTCAGAACCCGTTTTAAAACTAATTCGAACAATCTTTGACCCGTGTATAGCTACTGTCAGTAATGTGTATACGAGCTATCTTTATGTAAGCCTCCGCGCCTTCCAAATTCGACATTGATCCCTTGAAAACTGTAACGCTTTTGTTTTCGTTGTTCTATTTGATGATCTGCTCTGGAAGTTAAAATTCTACAACTAGATAACGGATTATTCAGGAAAAATACTGAACTTTTCAAATAGCGCGGGTTCAATTCCAAATTCGATTTGAAATTAGCTCGCGACATTTTTCGTGCAATTCACGCCCAGCAGGCCCCAACCTCCAAAGCAGAATATGTACTTGTACACGGGTTGTTGATGAAGTCGGGGCCGCTGTACGTGTACACACCCTGCTGGAGGATATTACTGCAGAAGTATCCGTAGGAGTCTGAGAGCTCTGGGGCCAGAGGAATGGGCCTGGCTGCTTGCTCCGGTGATTAATTGCTTGTTTTAATCGAGTGATTAAGACGTGGTTTAACTGGGTATTTTCGCCGACTTAAATTATATATTCTGATTTATTCTAAATGACTCTTTTTCCACTTTGACCTGACCAGTCTAACACGGCTCCGCCTCCTGGCCGAGCCATCGCGTGGCTTTTCGGCCACCTGCCGGCCATCCGGCTGCTGCGAGATACCGTCCGCCGGCCGGACCACGTGCCCGAGCTCACCGAAGACGTGTTCGCTCGCCAGTTCATCTTTCTAGGCGACGGCTTGCCCGCTGGCGAGAGCGTCCATCTGGGCGACTTAGAGAGCATCCGCGGCCTGGCCTTCGCCTTCTCGCTGCACGGCGAGGTGTCCATTAGCCTGGCCCTGAAGCCGGAGTGCTGCCCGGCTGAGGTGTCCAAGCCGGACTACCGCAACCAGACCCGGCGTCTCGGCTCCGGTGATGTGCTGGGCTTCATGTCCAACTGCTACTGGTTTAGTCTGGCCAAGCAGTCCACGTCGGGTTACGCCATCGTGTATTTCGGTTCCGTTTACAACGGCATTCACCCCATTGAGAGCAAGGTGGCTACAAAAAAGTGATAGTTTTGGTGTATTTGCTCTTCAACGATTGACTGCGAGAAAACTATTGTCACGTTATTGGCGTAGAGGTTATGACCCTTAAAAGGGCCGTTTGACGAGAATTGTCGTAGGTTGTTGTAGTCCCAAAATGACTCAAAGCCAATTCTAGCAAAGCGGATTGTGTAGCGGAGCACTTGGCGTATAAGGGCAGGAAACTGCCGTAGCTAATTTATTGTCGAGATCAATATTAGACTGGTCAATATCAATACAAAACTTATAGTGTTCTGGGCACTGTCGGCTGCAACAATGGTTTTGAAGTGATTAGAATATGAAGTCGAGTAGCAGGCGAAGGATACAATGGCGACGCAACGTAGTGAGTGATGTCGATGAGCACAGTGGAGGCAGTGAGTAGTAAGTAGACAGGCAGATAAGTAGCGATGAGAGTGGCGTTAGCCGTGGCAGTACACAGTGGAGTACAGAGTGTGAACAGGCTGGCCCATACAGAGGAGCTGTGGCGTGAGATAAGGAGGCTCGAGGCAGCCAGGAGAGAGAAGGAAAACGAGACGAAAACACAAGGGCCGCAAGAGAAGACCCCCCAGGCCGCCGCCAGGCGGGGGTTAATAAAGGGGCGCAGAAGGGTTAGCATAAAACACGGAGAGTTTTCATTGGCTGGCGAGAGAACTTGAAATTATCGATCGTGCTAAAATTTACAGACGAACGCAAGGCCTACCAAATACACAGTGAATTAGCCATTGATACAGATTATTTGCACGCTACTACAAGTAAACGTTAAAATAAACTATTGGAGAAATTAAAATGAGAAATTGCAAGGGAAACTACAGTCCAACGGCCCTTTTGCGGGACCACTTATACTAGCAACGTCACTATCCTCGGTCAAAAGTTAAATCCTTGCTATACTCACACTGTAATGTTTTATTTATTGCTTTCAAGGAAAATATCCACCCAGCGAACTTATATAAACAAAAAACATCTCGATCCCTTATACTTAACATTTACTTCAAATTATACATAATTATGTATCAATCGGCTATCACTTGATTATACTATAGGTAGAGAATCAAGTTACTCAATGTGAATGTATGAGCAGGATTTTACGTACTTGATCGCTTTCAGTGAAAGTACATAATTATGATAAATTGTGTATAATGATTTAGGGGGTAGACAATGATGATTTTTGAGTGCACATGTGATGTACAGCGTGAGACAACGAAATTGACGAAAGAATGGCATTTCAAGTTTGAATGCAGTGGAACCCAACCATGAACAAAATATAACTATCTGATCCAACTGTTACATGCTACATGTGCTGCAGAGCTTGATGTGCAGCAGTTAATGCGAGAGCCAAATGCTTCATTTTTTCATCAATACAGTTCCCTTCCAACTCGGGAAAAGTAACTCGGGGCAGTAATGTAAAATTGAAAATTTAGCTGCAATGTAAGCCTCGCAATTATAATATACAAAAATATTAAAATTTGCTATTTGCAATTCTTAGTGGGCTTTAACTAATGGAAGCTGTTAAAGAAATAATCAAGTCTAATAAATCTGAGGGTTACACTTTAAAAAAAACGGGTAAATGAGCCCTGTGGCTAAATTATTGCTTATATATTAAATTAAATCGATGTTCTCTCTCTCCAACTCTCTGACTCAACAACGCCTCACGCACATCAACCCCACCCCAACACACTCTGAGACGGGGACCGCCAAGTGTACACTGGCGACGCTACACATAGCAGAGGGTCGGTACGCAGGCACTCCAAATCCAATACACTCCCCCTAATGATGCTTCATCATTACAGTACTTAACATTGTTATTTGAAAAAGAAACTCGCCATTAACTTAAATGAAATTAAACGAAATGAATAGCAAAAAACAAACGAACAACAAAAAACGCTCCAACATTACAACAGACTTGATGACTAAAAATGTGACACACCATCACCAGAGTACTGAGTTAACGAAAAAGTAGGAACAAAGGGAAAACGAAACTCAAAAAAAATCCAATCAGCGCTAAGGAGCTCAAAAGGTAAGATTGAAAGGGAGTGAAAATTACTGCGAACTAAAACTAAACAGAAACTCGAAACAACGATTAGAACAGTCATTGAAAGTCAGTTACTTAAGTTCATTCAGTTTTCACAGCTTCCAGCAAAATCAGGTTCTCCACCGGTCGGCGAATCAAGCATCTCCTGGGACCGCGGCCAGGTCTGGGCGCGACTCGAACCGTTGCAGATCTCACCGCCCCGTCTCGGCCAGGATGCACCGACTCGATGACACCGGTACACCAGGTAAGCCTCGGCTGCCCGGCCTCACCTTTCACCAGGACGATGTCGCCGGCCGTAGCTTCTCGAGTTACGCCATGCTTGGGACTTAGATTATGTTCTCGCAGGCTGGTCAGATACTGTCGCTCCCAGCAGTCCCAGAAGGCTTGCAGTCTGGCGCGCATTCGCCTCAGCAGTGTTGGCAACGGCAGCAGGAGCTCGGGCGTACCGCTAGAAGTTGGCTCCGCCGTCAGCCGTTGCAGGACCAGAAAGTGCGCCGGCGTCAGGACTTCTCCGTTGGTTTCGGCATCCACGTAGAGTAGAGGCCGACTGTTGAGCACCGCT
Organism: Macrostomum lignano; assembly: GCA_002269645.1. Taxonomy (NCBI): domain Eukaryota; kingdom Metazoa; phylum Platyhelminthes; family Macrostomidae; genus Macrostomum; species Macrostomum lignano. The sequence goes on from NIVC01004542.1 coordinate 12,075, forward strand.
TCCACCTCCATTAGCACTGTCCGCAGTTCGTCCAGCGTCAGGGTTGCGTTGAGGATGGTCTTGCGCAAAGCCAGCTTGATGTCCCTCATCAGTCGCTCCCAGAAGCCTCCTTGCCACGGTGCGCGTTCGACGATGAATTGCCAGGTGATTTTCCTGGTGGCGCAGAAGTCTTGAACTTGTCGACTCTCCGACGCCTGAAGTATTTTGGCAGCCTTGGTGAATGTCTTGGCGTTGTCACTGATGAGATTGGGAATTCCTCTCCGAGCACAGAACCGTCGGAGGGCTTGCAGGAAGGTCTCGGTCGTCAAGTCGCTCACCAGTTCCAGGTGAAGGGCTCGCGTGGCCGCACAGGTGAAAACCAGGATATAGCCTTTCTCGATCTCTGTGTCCTCCATCAGTTTGACAGGTTCGCAGTAGTCGAGTCCGCACCACTCAAAGGCTCTCCCAGACTTCACGCGTGCTTCAGGTAAGGCTGGGATTTGCTTCACTGCATATGGTAGTCCTTGAAGACGTCTGCAGACAAAGCAACTTCTCAGGATCGACTTGACTCGCTGTCTTCCTCTGATTAGCCAGAATCTCTCTCGCAGCTTACAAAGAGTGCTGGGCACCCCCCCCGTGCAGAACCTTGGCGTGAGCGTCCCAGATGAGAAGAAGCTCCAGGTGTGACTTGCTCGGGATCAGAATCGGACAGTCAACCTCGGCAGAGGCGTTGGACTCCTTCAATCGACCTTGGCTTCGGAGAATACTCTTGTTGTCGAGAAAAAGATTCAACTGCCTGCTGAGATCTGTACTGGCCGCTGACTCCTGAATGTGAGCAATTTCGGCTTGAAAACTCCGTCTCTGCACTTCTCGCAGCCAGCGCTCTTCAGCTTCAAGGACTTCTGCTGCAGCCAGTGGTCCCACTCGCTCCTCCCCCGCTGCAGAAGTTCTAGCTTGCAGGTTTCTGACGAAGCGTAGGACATAGGCTGTCACCCGAATCAGCTTGATCCAGGATGAGAAGTTCGTGTCATTGAGAACTTCCTGTAGACTGATGTCAGGACCGGCTTCAGTTAGCAGAACAACTGGACGGTTCGCTTGTGTCTTCTGCTCCTCGGCAACTGCCGCTGTCGGTAAGCTGAGAAAGGATTGGTCGGGCCAATCGTCAGGAGGTCGTGCCAGCCAGTCTGGACCGTGCCACCAGCTGTCGTCCGCCTTCAACTTGCTCGCTGATGTTCCTCGAGATGCAACGTCCGCCGGATTCTCCTCGCCTGGGACATGTCTCCAGGCATCCTCTGGCACCAGGCGGCGGATCTCCGTCACCCGATTATGAACAAAGAGCTTCCAGGGTCTGTGCTGCCGGATCCAGTAGAGCGTGTCGGCACTGTCTGTCCAGCAAAACACCTGGCGAACCTGAGGATACTGACTCATGGATGATGTCAACAGTCTGGCGAGTATCAAGGCACCCAGGAGTTCGAGCCGAGGAATTGAAAGAACCGACAGTGGAGCCACTCTCGCCTTGGCGGCCACCAGGTTGCAGCTGACGGAACCATCGGTGTACTGCACTCGCAGGTAAAGACACGCCGCATAGAATTTGATTGACGCATCACAGAACCCATGCAGCTGTATCTCCTCGACCTCCTTCGTCGCCGAAAGCACCAACCTTGGAACTTGAAATCGACCTGCCAGCATCTCCTGCAACCACTTCAGCCACTGCTGCTTAATCGGCTCCTTTAGCGGGCAGTCCCAAGCGATCTTTTCAACGCACAGCTTCTGGAACATCGATTTCGGCAACGTAAGCAGCGGAACCAGGAAGCCCAGAGGATCGTAGACACGGGCCAGCAGCTGTAGCACGACACGCTTGGAGGGCGACGCCTTGAGCAAATCTTCTGGCGGAGAAAACTGCAGCACGAACACGTCCGATCCTGTCTCCCATCGCAGCCCGAGGACTTTTGACGATACGCCATCTTCGCCCAAGGAGGCGGCTGAATAGCTGGAGGGGTCCTCCGTTATGTCCTTTGTCACCGCCGACAACGCCGGAGCAAGAACATCACTGTCAAGTGTGCTGGCGCGAACCGCTTTCAATACATTCTTGCTGTTGGACTGCCAGTGTCGCAGATTCATTCCAGCCTGTTGGAATATGTGCCGGGATTTTTGGATGAGATCCAGGGCCTGCTGTTCATCCACGCACCCAGAGATCAGGTTGTCCACATAGATTTCTTTGGACACCTTATCCACGAACTCTGCATGCGGGCCTCGGTGAGATGCCAAGTGGTGTTGAATGACAGTCTCCAGGACGGCAGGTGAGCAGGTGAGTTCGAACACCAGAGCAGCGTAGCGCAGAACAACGAGAGGTGAATCAGCTTGACTGGGATCCCGTGGCCAGAGGAATCGTAGAGCATCGCGGTCGTCTTCTGCAATTCGGATCTGCAAAAAAGCCTTCTCAATATCGGCAGTCAAGGCGATCGGATGAAGTCGAAATGCCTGAAGCAGTCGCGGAATCTCGGCCAACGAACAGGTTCCTGTTTCCAGACAGTCATTCAGCGATGGACTGCACTGATCTCGCTTGGCACTCGCGTCGAAAACCACTCGAACTTTGGTCGATTCAGCTTCAGAACGGATTACGGCTCGGTGGGGTAGGTAGTGGATGAGATCGCTGGTCCCATCTGGAGCTTCTTCGACTACGCCAGCTTCCTTCTGACTGGTCAGAATGCGGTGGTACTCCTGAAGTAGCGCAGGCTCACGACGCAGCCTCGTCAGATTGGTCTTTAGTCTCTTGAACGCTACCTCGAAGTTGTCGGGCAATCTTAATTCCTTTTTGGGAATCTTCCACGGCAGCTGAACTGAGTAGCGACCCTCTTGGAACTGGGCATTCAGAGTCAGTGGACGCTGATCAGGCTCGGCTGCACTTCTGATGCCGAGACCTTCTAAAGTCCAGAACGCCTCGATGGTGCTGCTGTCCAGACCTTTCTCCGTTCCTTGAGCACAGCAGAGAAGAACCTGCTCTGACCTGGTCTCTAGCTCACTTGCGGCGAACCCATCTGACAGTGACCCGCACAGCAACCAACCGAGCTGACTGGATACGGCAACTGGACCGGAGCCGACCTCTGAGCGAATCACTTGACCTGTGACAGGTCGTAGAATTGGTCAGCTCCGATGAGGATACTGATCTCGGGATTCTGTTCACCACCGATGTCCCAGTCTGCCATGTCGAGGTGTTGAAAGTGCTTCATGCACAAGCTGCTGACAACTGGCTGATGAGAGCAGATGTAAGGCACTGTGTTGGCGCGCACTGTGAACTGGGGCGGTGCTGTCAGATTTCCGAAGCTTGAACTCGACCATCGCAGTCTGCAGCACCTTGGCCTCTGTGCCACCGAATGTTGTCTCTCTGCCAAGCTGGTCAAGATGAACGAACGGTTGCTTGCAGAGTCAAAGAGAATTCGCACCGGAGTCTCCTGATTGTTAACAGTCGAAATCAGTACAGCTCCCGCTGTTGGAAGGATCACTGTTTGAGCTTTTGTCACCATAGCCATGGACTTCACTTCTTGACTCTTCACATTCTGTGCAGCAGCCTGCTCGGACTTCTTCCGGTCTTCTCCCACCTTTCCAAGTGTGGAGCCGGGTGCCTTCGGTCCATCCTTACCCTGCAGCTTCTCCATGCGTGCGCTACAAAGACTTGGGTGATGCTTCATCTGGCAGAATTCACATTGCTTCTTGTGGTAGCAGGTCTTGACGCTGTGTCCCTTGCAGAGACAGCTGAAGCAACGCCTCTGCTCCTTCAAAAACTGGAGTCGTGCCGCAACGTCTACCAGGCGAGTGCACTTCTCTGGAGCATGTTCAGTTTCGCAGAAGGGACAAGCCGTGCTGACCTTTTTGACCTTCGTGTGAAGCGCAGCCACTGTGCCGCCATCCCTTGTCTGTTTCTCACCAGTAGTCTTGGACGCTCCATTGGAACCGGACGTCTGCCCTGCAGCTCCAACGGCCGCCTCCTCCCGGACTAAAATCTCCATTTCCAAGACCTGCAGAAACTCCGTCACAGAATCTAAGCCATTGCCATCCCTCATCTGCGACAAGCTGCTACCAAAGGAATAACCGACGGAAGCAATCCGAGCAGTTCTCAGCATCCCGAGACGAACGACTTCCGGCAGCTTCGCCAGCAAGTTGGGCAGCAACATGGACTCGTAAGATTCGACACTCACCCCGAGATTCGTCAGACTGCGGACATTTCCATTGACTTGGTCGTAGAAATTCCTCAGGTGCTGTGCCGACGAACTGGAGCAGGTCAGCACCGAGAACTTTGCCAGGTGCTCGCGCACGGCTCCGTTGCGGGATCCAAATCGTCGTTGCAGGTTGTCGATGGCGATATGGTAGTTGTCCTTCGTGATGTTGAGACCAGCGATCGAGTTTCGGGCTTCCCCAGACAGACACGACTGCAGGTAGCTGAATTTGTTGACGACACTCAGGCTCGGGTTGTCATGGATACTGGAGTTGAAGCGGTCCCAGAATTCCGTCCATTGGGTCCGATCGCCACTGAATGACGGTGGCGGCAGTTTTGGCAACCTGATGGCAGTCTGAGTCCTTGTCGTTGAAGAATTCTCTTCCGAAGACTTGGACGAAGTCGTCGTCTGTATGGCTGTATTCTGCAGCAGATTTGTTGCCTGCGGCGTGCCGGTCCGCGCGGTCTGAAGCTCCTGGAGCCGTCTGGTGAGGTTCGAGATCAATTTGCCAGCCAGCAGGTCGTACTCCATTGTCGTCTCTGCTTCAGCCTGCACGTCCTTCTCGTCAACCTCCGCGGCGAGCTCTTCATCTGCTGCTTGGAGCTGCTGCTTCTTGAACCGTAGAGCCTCTAGAACGCTGTCGATTTCATCTTCAGCAGCATCTGTTTTGAGCAGGTCTTCGGCTTTCTGTGCCAGTCTGGTGACCGTCGCTCGTAACACGCCTCTCTTCCTGGAGTCCATGCTGTTGTTGAAAAATCGCTGAGTCACTGTAGCACTCTTGCGCTCACTGCTTGATTTTACTGTGATTTTGGTTCGGGCGCCATGTTAAAGAAATAATCAAGTCTAATAAATCTGAGGGTTAGACTTTAACAAAAAAAACGGGTAAATGAGCCCTGTGGCTAAATTATTGCTTATTCTGACTCAACAACGCCTCACGCACATCAACCCCACCCCAACACACTCTGAGACGGGGACCGCCAAGTGTACACTTGCGACGCTACACATAGCAGAGGGTCGGTACGCAGGCACTCCAAATCCAATACAGAAGCTAACACAGCAAAATACATTGTCAGCCATGCAGTCAAGCAAGTCAAGCGGGGTAAAACAACGTCACAGGGCGCGCGTTTCAGAGCCTTGGCGCGAACGTAGGCCGCACCGCCGGCAATGTCTGGGGCGCCGGCATCAGCCAGCAGGCAGTCAACGAAACGCCGAGTGCGCGCTTGTCCCCGCTGGTAGGGTGCCTGCAGGCTGCAGCGTCAGCAGCAGCAACAGCAGCACCTCCTGCACCGCCTGTAGTCAGTAGGACTCATCTCGGATGAAATCCGGCCTGCCAGCTGGAGTCGGCGCAAAAGTTCGCTGGGACGGAACAGCCCGGTGCCCGTGGCGTAGGCAAGGGGGGTACGGGGATGTATCCCCCCGTGGGCCTGGTCGGTGGGTGTAAGAAATTGATTTATGGCGCTTAATTTTCCTGTGAACTGCTCACTGTGGCCAGCAAGTATAAGTAGCAGCAAGCTACTCATATCCCTGCATCCACCCGTGAGAAATTCCTGGCTACGCCCCTGCCCGGTGCGGCGACTGAGTACCGCATTGGTGACTCGCTCGTAGCAGATTTTAAAGGCGGCGCGCAGCAGGCCAGCCTGCGCCGCATCGACTAGCTGCTCGAGCGAATCCGTCAGCGTCCAGGTCTCGGCGTCCAGCGTCCAGGCTGTACAACAGAACGGTCTCGATCACCGCCTGGAACAACGCCGCTCTCTGGCGGTTGGGCATGGCTTCGGACTGCAGGACAGCATTCACAGAGCGAAAGGCAGCCCAAGCAAGTCCACGGCAACGTCGCAGGTCCTCGCGGACGTCAGGCACCAGACCGCCGAGGTAGACGAACTGCTGACAGCACGAAGCTTCGTCACCTGCCCGTCGTAGGCATAGAATTGCAGCCTCGAGATCATCTGGCATTCAGAGCACGACGGTCTTCTGCGTGTTGACCACCAGGCCGATGCTCGCCGCAACGCTCACCAGCCGGTCCAGCTGGAACTGGGTGTCCTAGACGGTCGAGGACAGCTTGCAGGGCGAGATCGTCGGCGTAGCCAAGCACGCTGAGCCGACTCTCCGGTTAGCATCGACATACACGTTGCTGCAGCTAGCAGGAAGAGCGTTCCGCAGCACCCAGTCAAGCACCAGGACGAACACGAACGGCGCAAGCATATCTCCCCGAAGCACTCCAGAGGATTTCTCAACGAAATCTGATAGACCGTCCGATGTCAGCACGGCATCGCTCGTGCCATGATACGTACAGCGCCATGACAGCGAGTCAGCTCTGGCACGTCGTATGCACGAAGCACTATTCAGAGCACACGGCCCGATCACGACCGAGTTGAAAGCTGATATCCTACATATAAGTCAAAAAGCTAGAAAACAATAGTTTTGACCTGGCAGGTCCGCGCTTCCTTGATGACTCGGCGAAGAGCCAGGATCTGCGACACTGTGCCGCGATAGGGCCGATTGAAACCCGTTCTGCTCAGACCGCAAATACGGATTCAGTAACTGGCTGGAAAGACGATATACATGTAAATGTTGCAGCTTCCGGTTGAAAAATCCAAGACTGCAGGCAGATAGATATATGGCTCGCTGCTCCTCAAGCCGTCTCTCATGCCAGGCTTCTTTGGAATAGCGATATGATGTGCGTCGCTATAAACATTTTGTCCCTTAACTGTAATGACAATGTACCGTAGTCCGGTATACAAAAAATGAGTTAATTGTCTCTACATGTATCTATCTAATGTATCTATCCGTCTGTGATTGATTTTCGAAAAAACGGCTCAAATGATTTTAATGATTTTCATTTCATTTTCACTGATTCTCATTTTAATTAAAATTCTAAAACTGTGACAGTGTTTTCGCTGCTTTCTTTTTTCGCTGTTTTCTGTATATTAGTACTTTAAAACCTACGAGCGTAAAACTACTTAATGTATCGTCTGGCGAGACTTTTCTGAACGATGAGGTTTTGTAGTTGTGAAATTCAACTGCAAAAAGGTATTGTTAGTGCCCCGAAACGGATTGCTCGTATTCTATGACACGAATTTTATTTGGCTCTATTAAGGATTTAAGGTACATCGTGGTAACATGGTTATTTTTTGGGGCTTTGGATTTGGTATCTTTAGTTTTTGTTTAAAAGGTTTGTTATACGATATTATTTAAATTGTATTAATGTAAAATAAGAATATATAAGAATATTTTCAAGCCTAACTTAAAAAACTACTTTCCCAGTATTTTTAGAAATAAAAAACTCCTAGAAATTCTGCTTAAGCTTAAAACTGAGTTCTTACCAAGCAAATACACCCAAGAAAAATGCAAACTTTGTGGCAGAGATTCAGGCAATAATATCTTACACTATACAACTGAATGTGTCGGTATACTAGATGTCAGGAAAAAATACTTTAACCAAAGCCACCTGAGCACAAGACACTTTTACAGTTTAGGCTATGCTACAAACGAAAACAAAAATAAAAAAGATTTGCTAGCTATCGAGAAGATCTATAAACTCATAGCAAATCTCCCTCCTTAACCGACATGAAAATTATAGAGAACACCATGTGTACCACGCTGTTGCTGACCGTCTTACACCAATTGAATCCCTGGTTACCTTGATACTTTACTTGCTATTCCCTCTTGCTACTATGCATCTCTTGCTATTAAGTCCCTACCCCTCTTCGAGTAAACAATACCGGTGCAATCTATCCCGTATTACGCGTTTATTTATGTAAAAAATTTCTTTTTCTAATCGCGCCTTATTTTTATTTAAGCACTCTATTTTTGGTTATTTCTTTCTTACATATTTGCTTCAAAAATACCCTTCATATTTAATGCCTAATAATTGCCAGCAATCCTTTCATCTGATTTTTTTGTCTGATTAATACATATAAACTTATTTTTATCACCTACGAATTCAAGTGACACCATACTTGTCTTTTAATTCCTTACTTAAATACTTTTTGCTTTGTTTGCCGTTAAAGATTTTTGAAGTTTCGTAAAAAAAAAAAAATTGGCGCCCTTTCAAATACTATATTATTGTAAAACTCGCCGCACAGATCCCATTCTATCGAAATAATATTAATATTAAATACACTGACATATACTGGCCAAACAGGCTTCTTGCCTGAGCCAAATTACTACTACTACTACTACTATTTCGTTAACTTCTTGAAGTCAAAAAATTCAAAAAGAATATTCGTTGTGATGACAGACGGATGAATGAATGCGTCTTTGCTTGGTGGGTGCAATGCGCCTTAATTTAATTCATATTTATTTGTATAATCTATTTGTAATAAAAGTAATTAGATTTATTATTTAAACTGGATGGACTCGAATTCTGGAAACTACGCTACTCTCTACAACTACTACAGCGCCTAGAAGAAAAACCCTAACACCAAACACAGCGCCTTCGCGTTTCAAATACGATAGGAATTAACATACAGTAAATCAATAGTAATAAAGTACGTACAGTAAGTATCGCGGAAATAGGAAACTCCTTACTGAATAAATACTGACTAAATAATAACACAATAATATTCAAGAACGCCGGATACATCATAAAAAGTGCGGAGATTCAATTAATACATAAAAATACTTTACATTAATTATCCGGATTTTTTTCGCGTGCAATGGAACTGAAACAGGAACACTGACAACTAATACTTATAGTAAGAGTATATCATGGAGACCAAAATATAAAATTTTGCAAAGTTTTCGTTGGCCATTAAAATTTATTCCAAACTGACAAAATTTCCCCAGAACACATCACAAAAAATATATATAGACCAATAGACCATGACATACCTCTAAACCTCAATGCTCAATAAGACAATACTCTTTGATCTAGCTCCTCAGTATCTTGAATAATTTATGTGTCAAATATCAAACTAAAGCTAAAAGATCAGCATGCTAAGTATAAAATATTGCTAAGTATATTTTCTCAATTTATAATTTTATGTTAGCCCCTATGAATATCATCAAGAAAATGGCTATTTATTAATAGATAAATTAAAAGGTTGTTTCTAGATGGCTAGTTTACTAGGAATGACGAGGTTTAGCCAAGTTCTAGCTAAACCTGCACACCATAGTCCAGAACATGCTAGGTGCGTGCATACCCAAAAAATTGAATAATTTTAAATGCATGCCAAAAAAATTGAGTGTATGCTTATTGTCAAAAGTATGCTGGTGTTGTGACATTAAGTGACCTTTTTTATGTGTGACAATAAATGACCTTTTTTGAACTGCATAGTGGATCTAGATAATTTAACAAACAAAACTTGAAGATTGTGGATCTTTTTTGGCAAATAATTTGGTTGATTTTTTTCGCTTTTTTGGTAATAAGCCTACTATTTATAGCAAAAAATTAATACATGCAAAGATTTGTTTAAATGCCTTTTTATGAGTTTAAAAAACCTGGAAAGCTTGTAATTTATTCTTAAAATGAGCTTTTGTCATCTTTTTTTCTATTTTATAATAACTTTTCCACTGATTCTATAAAGTGCATGCCAGGTGTGCACGTATACCTTTTTCTTAGGAGTGATACATACCAACTGTGCATGCTTACTTTTGGTGTGCAAGGCCAATGCATGCCTAAATTTTTGGTATATATTATACGAAGAGCTTGCGTGCACGGCAGCCGTTCACGTAAGCTCAGAATTGCGTGCACGGCGGCTATCTACCTAGTGCTTTATTTGCATGTATGCAGCCGTCCACCTAGTGTTGTAATTGCGTGCACGGCAGCCGGCAATTGGCCGTGACTGGGCCCTTAAATCCACGCATTGGCATTGGCAAACCTAATTAAAAAATATTTTTACTATATTGTTTTATAATGTTTTATCCCCCGTACACCATGGACTGCAAATGTAATCTTAATTCATTGTTTTTTTGTTAACTTGAATATTAATTCGAATAGTATATGACTTACTGTATAAGCCTATAAGATATAGCTCTGCCGTGCACGCAATTCTGAGCTTACGTGAACGGCGGCCGTGCACGCAAGCTCTTCGTATATTATATGATCTAGAGTGTGGCCTATATATTGGGTAGTAGGCTCATTCCATATCAGCACGGTCGTAACATGACAGGCTATTTTTACTTATAAAATGAAATCTAATAATAGAATATATTTATAGAGTTTCATATAGATATCATAATTTGTATAGATGCTATTAAACCTTAAATGACACTTATGGTTGTAACGACAGGATTTTTGACATATAGAAACTAAAAGGTAGAAGTCTTATAACATTTTTCATTTTTGATATTACAGAACATCTTTAGAAATCATACTCTTTTATTAGAATATATAAACTCAAAAGGCAACAAAGATACAAAAGAAAAGGCAGCCTTATGGTCGTAACATTATGGTCGTAACATTTTTTTCTGTCAATTCAGTAACTTTGAGGTACTAATACATTAAAAATATAATAGATTATTTGGTCACCAATGCTTTTATCTGATGATGCAAGTACTATACTTTTATCTATAGTTTGTTTCAACCTTCAAAAGCTTTCTATTTGTTTTTAAAAGGTACAAAATCTTAATGATGTCTTTTGCTTCAAAAAAGTCCAAATTTTTATAAAAATGACTTTTTGCCAATTGATAACATATTAATCCAACATTTTACCATTCCTTTATTCTTAGATTGTATATATTGCACATAAAAACATTTGGTAAAAAAATAGACTAATAAGACAATGGCAAGCAAAAATATTGACTTTTTTCTATTTTCCAAATATGTCCATCTTATATGGAATGAGCCAGCAATATATACTATTAGGCCTAGTGAGTCATGGTCTTTCTTGACTTGAGTGCCTAACCAATGGTTCAAGAGATCTCTAATTGATTGAATATTTCTAAGTTAATTGTCTATTTGAATTGTCATTATTGATTTATATCTTTCAAAGATTTCAATTATTGGGTCCCTTGTCTTTTTACAAGCATGAATGAATATTGCTAAGTCAAACATTGAGCTTGTTCAAGAGGTAAGTAGGATGACTTTAGCTAGGCCTAGCTGATTAGTTCTAATTATGAAATTTTGGATTTTTAAAAATCAAAATTAGAAAACATCAAAAACAAAAAGTAGTTTCTTAGCAACTAGTCAATTGATTTATTATATTTTTGTAGCATTCTTTTTGAACAAGACAAATTTAATATATTAAACAACAATATAGACAATGTTTAATATATTTAATATAAACAAAGTTAAAATCTAAGGTGGCTATTTTTTTAAATTCATCATGATTGATGAGTTCTAGGCTCTTCTTTTCCTTTCTTCCTTGGACTAGGCTATTTAGACCCAGGCTATTAAGGGAAAGAGTCAATTAAAGATATAATATTTTTTATTTTGGATTTTTTATTGATGCCATCTGTCAATTGGTATCCTGGTTTTCAGTTTGGCATTGGGGTTTTGGATCCAAACATAAGTTATTAATTGGCATTGGGATTCTAACATAGGGATTAATTGGCATTGTCTTAAACATATTTTACTGCAGATAGCTTTTTGTCTATGGCATAAGTTTTGGCTATATTATAGTACAAAGCTGATGTTTAGAAATCAACAAGTATTTAAATCTATATTGAGACATCTTGTGCTTAAATAAGATTTACTTTTAATCTCAACCTATAAAACAAATACTTTCATATAATATAGTTGTACTTGTACATGTATTGCTAAGTATTGGCTTTCTACAACAATCTAGCCAAATATTTAAACACTTTACTGGTTGGCCAGGCTTGGAAGTAAAATTAAAAGGACATGTCTATACGCAAACAGTAGGTAATACAGGAGGGCATAGTTATAAATTATATTGGTTGCTTTTAAAATAGTCAATTTTGGCTATGACATTGAAATAAATTTGGTCTCTTCATGAAACTCTTGACCAGTAAGCTGGTTAATTTTAAACTGACTGCCGCCTACCAACTCCTGCTGCCAAATCTGTTCATTAATTGCGCGAAATGAGTTTTGGACGCGGCCGAGGCCAGCTCAGCCGGGGCCTGGTTATCGGTCTGGCTCATGAAGCCGATGCTGCTGTTGCCGCTGCTGCTGGCACCACTTCGGCCACTGCGGGTGCCGGTTTTGGCCGGGGATTGACAGAGTTTGGTCGGGGCGCCACAGCTGCTGCCGCCGCCTCTGCCTCTGCTGCTGATGTACCGTCGCCACCTGCTTCAGCCGACGCCGCCCCCGACGCCAAGCCGCCGCCGGCCAAATTCGGCCCGACCTTCGTGCCGTTCGGCCGTGGCGCACCTCGTCCTCGCCTTGAGGGCACCGGCGACTCCGCCCCGGCTGCTCCGAGTGCACCCGCGCCTGCGGCTCCTGTTGCTGCTGCCGCCACGGGCTTTGCTCGCGGATTTGGCCGCGGCTTGACCCCTGCTCTGTCTACCGCAGCCGCCGCTGGCTCCGCTGCCCCTCCGTCAGAAGCGATGAATCGCCTGTCTGTTCAGCAGTCTCCGAGGCAGGAGGTTCCTGCCGATGCCAATGCCGGCCCCGCTCGGCGACCGGCCAGACGGCCTCAGGTGCAGCGAGTCGGCCCGTCGGACCAGCGTGGCACTGCTGGCGAGTCGATCAGCCTGTGCACCAATTTCCTGCGAGTGGAAGGCGCCGAACACACAGTTGTCTATCAGTATAACATAACGCTGAATCCGCATGTGGACTCCCGGATGATGCGCGACCGACTGGTGCTGGGCATTCAAGACGAGGAGTTCCAGCGCGTCACCGGCCGCGTTGTCTCAGGCAACTGCTTGTACACCAATCGGCCTCTGGTTCGCGACTCTGTCGTGTACGAAGTGGCGTCAGGCGGCATGCGGGTGGCCGTTCAGCTGCAGCTGGTTGGCCAGGCCGCCCTGTCCAGCCTGCCCAGCGTGTACAATATGATATTCCGGTCTGTGCAGGCTCGCATGGATTTGGTGCAAGTGCGCCGGAACTACTTTAATCCAATGCTGGCTGAGAAAGTGTCCGGTATGGAGGTGAGCGCTTTCAATTCACGTTTTGTTTGGAGATTGGATGTTTAAATTTAAACATGATGAACTTTAAAAGCAGTTTGGAGAAAGCAATTAGGAGAATCACAGTTGGATTTGTGGAGAATCCCAGTTGGACTTGTGGAGAATCACAGTTGGATTTGTGGAGAATCCCAGTTGGACTTGTGGAGAATCACAGTTGGATTTGTGGAGAATCCCAGTTGGACTTGTGGCAAATCACAGTTGGATTTGTGGAGAATCCCAGTTGGACGTATGGAGAATCCCAGTTGGATTTATGGAGAATCCCAGTTAGACTTTTGGGGAATCCCAGTTGAACTTCTGGAGAATCCCAGTTGGATTTGTGGAGAATCCCAGTTGGATTTATGGAGAATCCCAGTTGGATTTGTGTAGAATCCCAGTTGGACTTCTGGAGAATCCCAGTTGGATTTGTGGAGAATCCTAGTTGGATTTATGGAGAATCCCAGTTGGATTTGTGGAGAATCCCAGTTGCACTTATGGAGAATCCCAGTTGGACGTATGGAGAATCCCAGTTGGACTTATGGAGAATCCCAGTTGGACTTATGGAGAATCCCAGTTGGATTTGTGGAGAATCCCATTTGGACTTTTGGAGAAACCCACAGAGGGGGGCATCGATAGTAATCTGCAATGCCAGCTCAATCTGTCCACAGGTGTGGCCGGGCTACATCACCTCGGCCAGTCAGGTGGACGGCGGCCTCCACCTAATGGTTGAGTCCAGCTGCCGGGTGGTTCGAACCCAAACAGTTTACGAGCTGTTTCAGTGCCTCGGCTACCGCTTAGACGCTATGAACGATGCTCTGTTGGAGTCCACGGTTGTCACTCGCTACAACAATAGGTTTTCGCGAGTTGACCAAATCGACATGAGCAAGGACTGCACCAGCACGTTCGAGCGATGCGGACGACAGGTATCCTACATTGACTATTACAGGCAGCAGTACCGGTTGGAAATTCAGGACCCGCACCAGCCCTTGCTCATTAGCCGGGTCAAGCCAACTCGAGGCAGCGATGGCCGTTTAATTGAACAGCCTCCGAAGTGCCTGGTGCCGGAGCTCTGCTACGTGACCGGCATCACGGATGAAATGCGGCGAGACTTTCGACTGATGCGCGACCTGTCCAAGTTCACCAAGGTGCTTTTTGGGGATTTCAGATGGGTTTTATAAAGTACCTGGGGTTTCTTGGGTGAATTCAAGCACCACTGTAGTGAAACTCAAAGATCTTGTAGTTTTTGGAGGCCTATTTCCTGGGAAAATGATTGCATTGGCAGCGCTTGCAGCCTAGTGGTCAGAGCGTCGGACTCATAACTGAAAGGTCGGGGGTTCGATTCTCGACCCACTGGAAACAATTTGTGTCCTTGAGCAAGACACTTAACTCTGCATTGCTACAGTTCACCCAGCTGTAAAATGGGTGCCAGCATTAGCTGGGGTTATTGAGGGTGTGTGGCGACCCACCCCCAGTCCTTGGACTGAACAGCCGTACGCAGCCTTCAGATGCGCCGCGCATCCGAGTAAAATGGTAGTATATAACAGGACCTGAACTCAAAGATCATGTACTTTTAGAGGCCAATTTCCTGGAAAAATACAGTAGACTTTTTTATTTTTTTCAAAAGATTGTACTCGTACTTTTCTGGGTTATCAGATGTACTTTTGTGAGATAGCTCGTAGTAGATGTACTTTTCCTGACCTAGTAGATGTATTTTTCCTGACCTAGTGGATGTATTTTTCCTGACCTAATAGATGTACTTTTCCAGACCTAGTAGATGTACTTTTCCTGACCTAGTGGATGTATTTTTCCTGACCTAATAGATGTACTTTTCCAGACCTAGTAGATGTACTTTTCCTGACCCAGCAGTTGTACTTTTTCTGACCCAGTAGTTGTACTTTTCCTGACCTAATAAGTGTAACTTTCCTGACCTAGTATGTGTACTTCTGTTGACAGGCAGGTGTAATTTGCAAAAATCAAAGCCGCTGTAAGTCCCTATTCCTCCCCTATCCAGCTGTCCCCGGATCGCCGTATCGTTGAGCTGCGCAAATTCGTCCAGGCCATCAACAACCGGCCGGAGTGTCGCCAGCTGCTGGACGCCTGGGGCCTGCGCCTGCTGGAGGAGCCGGAGGTGGTGCCCGCCCGCCGCTTCGTCAACGAGCGGGTGCTGTTCGGCGGAGGCGGAGACCGCGGCGCTCTCGTCCCGGTATCGGTCGGCCAGACCAGCGAGTTCAAGCGGGCCCTGGCCGATAACCGGGTGCTGATTGACGGCAAGCTGCTGAAGTGGCTGGTGGTCTATCCGGCCAGGGAGGAGCGGATCATCGCCTCGTTCTGCGAGACCATGATGAAGAAATGCCGCGCCATGGGCATCACGGTTGCCCAGCCCAGCACCGTAGCCCTGCCGAATGACAGCACTGGGAACTATCAGCAGGCTATTAAAAATAATTTCTCAACGGATTTGAATCTGGTCTGCGCCGTGTTCACTTCACAGCGACAGGAGCGGTACAACGCTATTAAGCGTTTGTGCTGCAACGATCTGGTGGTCCCCAGCCAGTGCCTGTGGACCAAGACTATCAGCGACCCCAAGAAGATGGGCAGCGTGGCCGTCAACGTTGCGGCACAGATTAACGTCAAGCTCGGCGGCGCCCTGTGGGGCATCGAAATTCCTTACCAGCGGTTTATGGTGAGTCTGGCAATTGTCTACCTGTCAAGTTTCTTACCTTTAAAACTTCCGGTATGCTAGATGATTCACTCACTTCCGGTATGCTTGATGATTCACTCACTTCCGGTATGCTTGATGATTCACTCACCTCCGTTATGCTTGATGATTCACTCACCTCCGGTATGCTTGATGATTCACTCACCGGTATGCTTGATGATTCACTCACTTCCGGTATGCTTGATGATTCACTCACTTCCGGTATGCTTGATGATTCACTCACTTCCGGTATGCTTGATGATTCACTCACCTCCGGTATGCTTGATGATTCACTCACCTCCGGTATGCTTGATGATTCACTCACCGGTATGCTTGATGATTCACTCACTTCCGGTATGCTTGATGATTCACTCACTTCCGGTATGCTTGATGATTCACTCACTTCCGGTATGCTTGATGATTCACTCACTTCCGGTATGCTTGATGATTCACTCACTTCCGGTATGTTTGATGATTCACTCACTTCCGGTATGCTTGATGATTTATTTACTTCGGGTATGCTTGATGATTCAAACACTTCCGATATGCTTGATGATTCACTCACTTCCGGTATGCTTGATGATTCATTTACTGCCGGTACGCGGTTAATTTATTCACCCTCTACCTGTCAAATGAATCCTCCCTACATACTTCCGGTATGAAAAACTCATCATTCTAATAACTGGCTTGTCACCACCCCTGCAACCGCAGATGATCGGAATCGACGTGTACCACGAGGACAAGCTGCGCTCCAGATCCGTCACAGGCGTCGTGGCCTCGGTGGACCAGTCGTGCACCCGCTGGTACTCGCGGGTGGCTTTCCAACGCCGGGGCGAGGAGATCTTGAACTCCATGCGTGTCATCCTGCACAGCCAGCTTGTCCGGTACGTCAACAATGTTGGCAGCCTGCCCGAAACCATCTTCGTTTACCGGGACGGCGTGTCGGACAAGCAGATTGCCGATGTGCAGCAGAAGGAGGTTCGCGCCGTCTACGAAGCCATCAGCAGCTTCGGGGCGCAGGACTACCGGCCCAGACTGGTGTTCCTTGTGGTGCAGAAGCGGATTAACCAGCGCCTCCTGCTGCAAAGGGGAACCGGCTACACCAACGCGCTGCCAGGTAAGATCGCGGCTTTTGCTTATAGCTTATAGCTATAACTATACAAAACTGACCAGTTAGAGCCCAGCCTCCATGAGAATCGCAATCAAAACACCCTGAGAATCGCTATCAAACCACCCTGAGAATCGCCATCAAACCACCCTGAGAATCGCCATCAAACCACCCTGAGAATCGCTATCAAACCACCCTGAGAATCGCCATCAAACCACCCTGAGAATCGCCATCAAACCACCCTGAGAATCGCCATCAAACCACCCTGAGAATCGCTATCAAACCACCCTGAGAATCGCCATCAAACCACCCTGAGAATCGCCATCAAACCACCCTGAGAATCGCCCTCAAACCACCCTGAGAATCGCCCTCAAACCACCCTGAGAATCGCCCTCAAACCACCCTGAGAATCGCCCTCAAACCAGGCTGAGAATCACCCTCAAACCAGGCTGAGAATCACCATCAAACCACCCTGAGAATCGCCCTCAAACCAGGCTGAGAATCGCCCTCAAACCAGGCTGAGAATCACCCTCAAACCAGGCTGAGAATCGCCCTAAACAGGCTGAGAATCGCCCTCACTAAGTGTTGTCAAGAACTAAAAAACCTGATATTTCTCAACCGCATTCCCACGCAGGCACGGTCCTGGACCACACCATCACCCGCCCGGACATGATGGACTTCTTCCTGGTGCCGCAGCACGTCAACCAGGGCACGGTGACGCCGGGCCACTTCATAATCCTAGAATGCTCTGGCGGCGTGCCAGTAGACGAGATCCAGCAGCTCACCTTTCGCAGCTGCCATCTGTACTACAACTGGGCCGGCTCTATCCGAGTCCCGGCGCCGTGCCAGTACGCACACAAGCTGGTGTACATGGTGGGCCAGAACACCAAAGATGAACCGGCCGAGGCCATCTGCGACCGCCTGTTCTACTTGTAAGCCCGGACAGATTTGCTACCAGGCTTTTGCTTAACAGCTGGCATCCTGCAAAAGCCAGCCTGCAAATATTTTTATTTATTATCCTAAAAATAATTCTCGAACCATTCTGAGAATCAACTTCAATTTCTACTGTAAGTAGGCCTTCAAATCACATTAATGATTGTCCCATTTAATCCATATTTAAATTGAAAATGCTTCCGCTGTTGTAAATGCTTCGCTTTTTCTTTTGCTTTTCTTTCTGCTGTTATGCTACGTCTATATAGATTTTTTCGCTGATTTATGATCTGTACATTAAAAAATGTTTATTGATGTGTGTTCATTTATTGAACCTTTTTTATTTACAAAAATCTTGTGACTAAAGTTTTTGTAAATGTATTTTTGATTTTTGATTTCTGATTTTATGTAAGAAACACTTTTGAATTATATTTGGTTTACAATACGGCTGGCTCCTTTGCTAATTTATTTACTGTAATTTTTATCATTTATTCAACTTTAAGTTGTTTATGTCTAGTCATCTATTCTGCTTGCGTTGTAAATATTAGTTAATCTTCCAATATTGTTTTAGCCTCGATTTATACGTTGTTTAGCTTCACTTTTTTCCCATTTCAATACTTTAAAAAATAATCAATAATACATATAAATCGAATGTGTGCTTTTAGAAATTCAGCCGCCTACTGCGACTCGGCTGTTCGGTAATTATTTGGTATCAAATTTGTTTTCTGGTCTTTTTATAATAACCAAGATGATCGTTTCCTTCTCCAGTTTTCTCAATGAGAGTAGCGAACTGGCTGATTTTGACCCGGTTGTCAAGCGGTCTAGGAATTAATGGAGCTGACAAACAATGGATTAGGAGCATGGGTTTCGGAAAATTTTAAAAAGTGGGGCCTGGTTAGGTACCATTGCTCCCACTCAAAAGTGAGGGGCCATGCCCGCCCCCCCCTGCCCCGGCCGTTCTGATGCCTTTGATCATTACTCATTTGTTATAATTAATATGTATAATTGCTGATCCAATCCATATTTTAGTCTCCACCTTTCATAAGATATAAAATTAGCAAATACATGTACTTATATGGATTAAAAATCAAAAAATTTCAGCACTGGATAAAAATACATGTATATCTTAAAAGTTTCTAAAAAAGTAGGGGAGAGGGGGCAGGTCCATTGAAAATGGCCCTCCTACTTTAAAAGTGGGTGGGGGGCATGGCCCCACTGCTCCCCGTTCCGACTCTTGTGATTATACATGTAGGAGTGAAGATATACCAGGCCTTGATAGGAGAGGATTACCACCTTGAGGGACGCCGCGCGGCTTGAAGGCTTCGCTGATTGCCTCGCCCTCATGGATTTGAATCACCTGTCGTCAAGATTAGCTGGAGACGATCCCGACAATGTTGAGAGAAATATAAGTATCACATCCAAGAAACTTATGCCTCGCTAATTATAGATACATGTAGTTGTCAGACACCCACCATCAATCCAAAGAATCGGCAGGCCTCGATTCTGTTTGTAAGCTTGTCTTAGCAACTCTTTTGCTAAGACTTCAGTCTTGAAATTTTCTATATCGGTGCATTCTAATAGATTGTAGCATCAATTGCTTGCTCTCTGTTCTGGACCAATGATTGTCAACTCGAGTTAAGAATTGTTGGGCACGTTTGAGATATTCGTAATTAGGAATATTGCTGCGGGTAGATTAGAATTCTTAATTTGTTATTAATTTGTTAAAATCTCGATAAATCCTGTAATACTGTTATTATTTTTACAAATAAAAATCCTATTCTAAATAATTGTCATTATGGCGATTGTTAAAATTTCTTACTTCGTGAATCTTTACGAATCATTTTTAAGTTTTCTGTCGCAATTATTTTATTTTCTATCATATTTTTCTATGGGCCTTTTCATATTGCTTGTTCTGGTTCCAGAACCAGAACCAATTTGTGAAGTATAACTTTTTGTCTCCATAACTAGAGGGAGATACGTGCAATAAAGTTTTTATTATTGAATGACAATCGCCAAGAAGAAAGTGAAAAATCGTGCTAAGTTAGGTTGTTAAGGCAGTCAAATATTAACAGAGTTTAATAGTTATACTGCTGTTTTTCTTGGAATTCCGAACCGATTCTGGTTCTGGAATTGGTAATATGAAAAGGCCCTATAGGTACCGTGTCTGTCTGTTACTATTGTCACCTAAATAATTCAATCAATAAGACTGATCATCCAGTCACGAGACATAGCAGAGGGGCCTAACAGTTTTTATTAGGTTACTGTAATAGCCCTAGGTCTAATTTTTACTCTAAAGTTATGATTTTCGAGACTGATAGGCCCCTAATCTATATATTCGAGGTAATCGAGATTCGAGATTAAGCCTAATTAGTATAGGCCTATTTACACTAAATCTATCTAACAAACCTAATAATAAAATTGTTATTTGTTAGTCCTAAGTGTGTTTGTGACCTAGTCCTAGTGTGTACAAGTACAATTACTGATAGAAAGAAAAACAATGATTATTTAATATTGAGCTTGTTAATAACTTGCTTGATCCTTGATGAATATCAAATATAAATATAATATCACAGGGCCTAGTCACAAATCTTCACTTTTCTCAAGATCTCAAAATTGAGGTTAACCAAGAAGGCAAGATTGAGATTAAGAAAAGTGCTAAGATCTTGATGATCAAGATTCAAGATAGGCCTTATTGTCCAACTCCTAGTTATAAATAGGGAGCCTAAATTGAATATTGAATAACCTATATATAAAGATATGTAAGATGTGTCTATAGTTTCAGTATCAGTTTTTTAAGTTAGAGAAATTGCACTTTAAAGTTTGATCCTTTAATTGCACCTTAAAATTGGGCACAAAGTACAATTTTGAATCTTGTTTTTGGCAAAGAAAAACTGGTACCTGGTAAAATGCAGAATCCACAGTAGAATTGGAATGGAATAGCACAGTAAAATGTGGAATCTGCAGTGGTATGTTAAAATGCAGAATCAACTACAGAATCCACTAAAATGCAAAATGTAAGAATCAAAAAAAATAATTTTTAATTTTTATAGTTTTGCCTGCAGCAATGTAACTGTATAAAAAAAAGATATATAAAGAAATTTTATTATGATTCTATATTTACACAAACTGAACTAGAAATAGCAGCATCTATTAGACCTTATTCAAAGTAGTAATATAGGTTCTCTCATAAATAGTATGGCTGATAAGTATTGAAAATTATTATCATAATTTTCTCTCTAGTAGTTTGGTAAAATTTTGAAAGCTTTATTGTTATAAGATTATATATAATAAATCATAATACACTTCAGCTACTTTGCATTTGCAATTTAGTTTAAGTTAAGTAGATTCTGTTTCTCATTCCATATCTTACCATTCTACTGTAGATTCCACATTTTACTGGGTGCCAGAAAAACCTATACTTAACATTAGGCCTAGGGACTTAAGGCTTAATAATCTTAATTTTAGTCTCTACTATACACTGGGTATATAGCATAAAAATCTTTGTTGCTTAAGACCTTAACAAGTACTAAGTAAGGACTTATTTATGTCATAAGCTTGCTTTACAAAATCTTTAAATTATTAGATAGCCTATATCAGAATTAAATGTAGGAAATATGTTTTTATAACTATATATTATGTCTAAAAACATATATGTTTTTAATATAAAACAGTATATATGTTTTTAGACATAATATATACGAGGGATACTCTAAAAGTTTTGCAATTCGACTATTTAAAGTTAGTTTTGCCAAACTTTCTATTACAATCCTTCAAAGTAGGCTCCCCGGAACTGCAAACACTTGTGCGCTCGTCCGAGCCACTTGTTCATCAAGCCCTGGAAGTCTTCAATTGGGATGCCGTCAATCGCCTCCTTCGCCGCCTGCTCCAGCTCCTCGTCGGACTGAAACCTGCGCCCCCTAAGCGACTTTTTGATTTCTGGAAAGAGCCAGAAGTCGCAGGGGGCGAGGTCTGGTGAGTAGGCCGGGTGTGGTAGCGTTGAAATGCCCTCTTGGTCCAGGAACGCTCGAGTTGCAGCAGCCGTGTGGGCGGGGGCGTTGTCATGGTGAAGCTTCCGCCCTCGCATTCCCATCCTTGGCGCCCTCTGGGTCACGCTGTCGATCACGACTGGTAAGCACTCTTCAGTGTACCATCGAGCAGTGACTGTAGCTTGACCCTCCAGCTTCACCATCGCCACCACGCCTTGTGAGTCGAAGAAAATGGCAAACATCCGCTTGCCCTGGGACCGGGACCGCCTTGCTTTCAGGGGTCGTTGACCACCTTCCGGCACCCACTCTGCACTGCTGCGCTTTGTCTCGACGTCAAAATGATAGAGAAACGTCTCATCACCAGTGATGACCTCAGAGCGGCGCTGATGGCTCCCGTGCTCATATCGATCGATGAGAAACTGACAGAACTCCATGCGGGCCTGTTTCTGAGCATCTGTCAGGATGTGGGGTATCCATAGGGCACAAAGCTTCCTGACTCTCAGGTGATCGTGTAGAATTGTATCGACCGCTGCCGATCCAATGCCGACATTCATAGCTAGCATGTCCGTGGTGATTCGCGGATCCTGATGAATCAGCTCCTGCACTGCAGCGATGTTTTCCTCTGTCACTGCTGTCGGAGGTCTCCCGGGCCGGGGGTCGTCAGAAAAGCTGGTCCTGCCGGCCTGGAACTCGCGGTACCAGTGTGTAACCGTAGCATATGACGGCGCTTGAGCCTCCAATGTTGCTAGTAGCTCGGCATGAGTCTCAAGCGCCGTGAGCTTTCGCTTGTGGCAGTACCAAATTAGTAGCCGATTCTGCTCACGATTCAATTCCATGGCTGCAGCTGTACAGTAAAGGAGTCTCTGATTTTGACTGGGGGCTGAGCAGGCGTATATGTATGAATTCACTTGAAAATTGAGGTGGGGACTATGTACATGTTTATTGTACTGAGAGTTGGTTTTGAAGATTGTGCGACTTGCGCAAGTTGTTGAATTGCAAAACTTTTAGAGTATCCCTCGTACTTATAAAAACATATTTCCTCCAGTGAGATTTCAAAAGTTATTATTTAGTTTATTATTCCAATTGATAAATCTTATTTCCCGAAGAACAAAAGACACCTTCATTTTTATATTGTTTAACTTTATTTATTTAACTCAACATTATTATTTATTATTTATTATTACCTTATCATATTAAATATTTCTTGATTAGATAGTTGAGGCCCTTTCATTTAGGCTCATCATTAAAAGCTAATAGCTTCAAGTGGCCAAAAAGCCTAATTTGCAGTTTTAGACATTCAATAACCTATAATTCAAAAAACATGGTACAAACATAATTGTAAGTATTTATTTAGACTACCCCATTCAATTATGTCCTATATACCAAGAATGAGTTCAAGGTGGTGTACACTCCTGTGAGTGCCTGCTCAGGTTAGTTGGTATAATGGGCAGTAATGTCTTTCGCTGGTTGTGTGACAATGTTGCTTAAAGTGCACCAGGGGGCACACAGCCTCCTGCTTTTAACTAAAAGACATCGTAAAGAAAACTAAAGGACATCTAGAATTTATAAAATATGTGGCAGACTGAGGGCAGCCAGTCCTTTCCTTATGATTAAATTTGTAGAGTTTCAAAAATGCCCCTCTTGCACGCCTGCCCCATTTCTGCTATAGCTTATCTCACCCTAATTTCTCAAAAAGAATGGCCCAAGCCAGCAGCAGCTCCGAGGAGATGGCCATCAATCTGGCCGCAATTCAGAAGACAGACAAGTCTGGCTGCGAAGTGCTGGACAAGTGCACCTCTAGCGCTCTATACAAGTACGCGCAGGGCAAATGGGAGAAGTGCAATTGCGACGGGGTGTTCCTGCTGTACAGGCGCAGCGTGGCGCCTGTGTACGCTTTCATTGTGCTGAACAAGCGGAGCACTCAGAACCACGTGCAGCACGTCACCAAAGCTATGAGCCTGCAGCTGCAGTCGCCCTTCCTGCTGTACAAAACTGAATCGGGCGAGATCCACGGCATGTGGTTCTACACCCAGCGGGACTGCGATCGCATCGGCAAGCGTGTTGGCAAGCTAGTTGAGACTCTTGGCGGCGACAGTCTGCGCGTAGCCGAGGATCGAGCAGCCGCTACCAAAGGCAAGCCGGCGAACGCTAGTCAAGCTGCCGCTGGGAAGCAGCAGCCCCAGCAGCCGCCAAAGTCTGCTCAAACTGGTGCAGATGCGGCTAACAGCATCCTGCAGATGCTTAGCCGGGCTCAGACTGATTTCACCACCCATCGTGGATTGCCGCAGCAGCAGCAGCAGCCACAACAGCCACAGCAGCAGCAACCCAAGGTGATCAGTGTAGACAGTCTCTTTGGCAGCTCAAGCAAGCAGCAGCCAGCGCCAGTCAGCAATGGCGGGCCGCCGCTGCAGCGGGATCAATACGCTGAGATTTCTCACCAGATCAAGGAGCAGCTGGGCCTCCTCAACAGCTCCGGTCTTCAGCAGCAGCAGCAGCAGCAGCAACAACAGCAGCAGCAATCCAGCGCCGCTGTCTGCAGCAATGCACAAGCAGACGAAGAGGAAGAAGAATTCCTGCTAACCCGGGCATGCTGGAGTGCGCAGCCAGTCAGCTGATTGCCGACTGCCCGACTCAGGTGTCGCCATCGGCTCCGACGCAGTCGCCGCCGCAGCCGCGCGAGCAGCCCGGGAAAGCCAGACAGCAGCAGCAGCAGCAGGCGCCGCAGGCGTCAGTCAGCGGAGACGTCCCCGCCCTGACCAAGGAGCAGCTGCGGGAGAGCCTGCTGTACCTGTTGGAGAATGATGACGCCTTCCTCGGCTCGCTGCACCGGGCCTACGTGGCCAGCCTGCAGCGCCGGCTCGCGTCGCCGCGTTTCTGAGTCCCTGTTCCGTCGTTGCTGGTTGCTGTTGCCGCCCAGTGCAAAGGCGGGGGTTGAGGAGGTCCTTGTGAAATTGTTATTTTTTTATTGTTTGTGTCCCCAGTTGTAAAACAATAGCCCAGCATTCAAACACCCCCTCCGAGTGTTCATATCTGCCTACTCATAGTAGCAAACCATTTGGAGGTGTTTTATTTTTCTGTTGTTTGCAGTGTATATCAACAATAACAATATAAATAACAATAATACGCGTAAATTATTAGTTTGGTCTCCGATATGCTTGTTGTATAGTTGCTCTGTCCTTGAGCAGCATTTTGAGTTTTGGCCCCGCTGTGCAGCAAAACCATTCATTTGTTCTATTATGGATGTACATTGCGTCACTTGTTGTCACAGTTGGCTGTGGCGCTGGTCATCTGCCGTGTCACGCCGGAAAATGTCGGCACTGCTTCTGGAATAAAAGCAGCCCAGCTTGTCTGTGTGTTTTACATAAGGCTCATCACCTGTTTAATTAATTTACTGATCGATTGAGATAAGACATGTCTCTGGCTGATTGGAGTCTTTAACTTTTTTTTATTAACGACTATAGCATTACAACATCATATTTTATAGGAAATCAAAAAAATTTACAATATAATTAAGATCATCTAGCATAGTAAGCTACTGCTACTACTTACAGTAGTATAATTAATAGCTGCTGCTATCAAGATGGCAGGTTGTTGGTAATAAAACTAGCTTTTACGCACTAAAATACGATTGAATGTACAAGCTAACGATCTATCCTGGTACTCAGATTCAGTAGTACAGTATCAAAGCGTAAATATCAATAACAATTGAAAGCATCACAAATAGAGGCATTTTTGTTGAAAATCCACACTGCAATTCTCTAGTTGAACGGGTAGTTGGTTTTTTAGCTGATTTCGATATTTTTAGAGATTACCAAAGTTGTATGGTTGATAATTGAAAATCTTGAATGCCCAGTCTGAAGCCTGAGGAGCTGTGAGGGCGGCCCAGCAACTGAGGATCTGGGAGGCTGGCCCAGCAACTGAGGATCTGGGAGGCTGGCCCAGCCAACTGAGGATCTGGGAGGCTGGCCCAGCAACTGAGGATCTGGGAGGCTGGCCCAGCCAACTGAGGATCTGGGAGGCTGGCCCAGCAACTGAGGATCTGGGAGGCTGGCCAAGCAACTGAGAATCTGAGAGGCTGGCCCAGCAACTGAGGATCTGGGAGGCTGGCCCAGCAACTGAGGATCTGGGAGGCTGGCCCAGCAACTGAGGATCTGAGAGACTGGCCCAGCGACTAAGGATCTGGGAGGCTGGCTCAGCAACTGAGGATCTGGGAGGCTGGCCCAGCAACTGAGGATCTGGGAGGCTGGCTCAGCAACTGAGGATCTGGGAGGCTGGCTCAGCAACTGAGGATCTGGGAGGCTGGCTCAGCAACTGAGGATCTGGGAGGCTGGCTCAGCAACTGAGGATCTGGGAGGATAATAGTACAGCCTTTGTCAGCAGCAAATTTGAGCAAACAAAATCCAGCACCCCCAAATCCTCAAACGGGTTTTAAAAAATTTCACTGTGCACGGCATCACAGTTGAGTTCTAAGGATTGAAGAAGAGCAAATCGGAGGAAATGCCTCAGCCGCGAGCACCGGCCTGGCTGTCACGCTCAGGTGAGAACCAGATGCTCGTCAAAGCCGGTGTACATGGCGGTGCTGCCCATTTTGACCAGGTTGCGCGAATACCTGGCTGTGATGCGGATGCAGCTCGTGCACAGGAAGCTGGTCAGCAGGAAGTTCGACCGCATGCCGTAGCCGAACCGGCCCTTGTAGCCATAGTAACCAGCGACAGCTCCAGTGAGCACTGGCGCCACGGTGCTGGGTCGGGCGTTCCGCACCATCTGCTCCATCGACTGCGGCATCACTGCGTCTCCGATCTGTGACACCGGGTTTTGGACAGGGATGTCATTTACAGGTGACTGACATGCTGTAGTGGGTTACAGACATGCTGTAGTGTGTGTTACACACATACTGTAATCGTGTGTTACAGGCATGCTGTATCGTGTGCTAAAGACATGCTGTATCATATGTTACAGAGTGTCTCATGTGCTATACAGACATGCTGTAGCATGTGTTTCAGCCAGGCTATCTGCACAAACCTCGCTCAGCGCCAGTCGATATTCGCCTTTGCCGAAGGCCTCCCAGGCGTGCTGCATGTGCACGATCTCCAGGGTCTTCAGCACGCCCAGCGGGATGTCGATCTCCGGCTCGCCAGTGGGGGGTATCAGCTTTATCAGCTTGCCCAGAAGCTCCAGGTAGCGCTCCGCCTCGAACAGCTTCTTGATTTCGCCGCCACCGTCAAGCACATTCAGGAAGTCCGAGGCTTCCTCGTAACCGGCTATGGTGGCTCCCGCCTTCAGCACCTGGCAGATGCAAGGACTGGTGAGTCAGCTTGCGTTCTATCGGTCGTCCACACCTCAGGTCCTCCCCACCTCAGGTCCTCCCCACCTCAGGTCCTCCCCACCTCAGGTCCTCCACACCTCAGGTCCTCCCCACCTCAGGTCCTCCCCACCTCAGGTCCTCCCACCTCAGGTCCTCCCCACCTCAGGTCCTCCCCACCTCAGGTCCTCCCCACCTCAGGTCCTCCCCACCTCAGGTCCTCCCCACCTCAGGTCCTCCCCACCTCAGGTCCTCCCCACCTCAGGTCCTCCCCACCTCAGGTCCTCCCCACCTCAGGTCCTCCCCACCTCAGGTCCTCCACACCTCAGGTCCTCCCCACCTCAGGTCCTCCCCAC
The DNA here is from genome assembly GCA_002269645.1 of Macrostomum lignano. NCBI lineage: Eukaryota > Metazoa > Platyhelminthes > Macrostomidae > Macrostomum > Macrostomum lignano. The sequence continues at coordinate 39,648 of NIVC01004542.1, forward strand.
CTCAGGTCCTCCCCACCTCAGGTCCTCCCCACCTCAGGTCCTCCCCACCTCAGGTCCTCCCACCTCAGGTCCTCCCCACCTCAGGTCCTCCCCACCTCAGGTCCTCCCCACCTCAGGTCCTCCCCACCTCAGGTCCTCCCCACCTCAGGTCCTCCCCACCTCAGGTTCTCCCCACCTCAGGTCCTCCCACCTCAGGTCCTCCCCACCTCAGGTCCTCCCACCTCAGTTCCTCCCCACCTCAGTTCCTCCCCACCTCAGTTCCTCCCCACCTCAGTTCCTCCCCACCTCAGGTCCTCCCCACCTCAGGTCCTCCCCACCTCAGGTCCTCCCCACCTCAGGTCCTCCCCACCTCAGTTCCTCCCCACCTCAGTTCCTCCCCACCTCAGTTCCTCCCCACCTCAGGTCCTCCCCGCCTCAGGTCCTCCCCACCTCAGGTCCTCCCCACCTCAGGTCCTCCCCACCTAAAGTCCTCCCTACCTCAGTTCCTCTCCACCTCAGGTCCTCCCCACCTCAGGTCCTCCCCACCTCAGGTCCTCCCCACCTCAGGTCCTCCCCACCTCAGTTCCTCCCCACCTCAGGTCCTCCCCACCTCAGTTCCTCCCCACCTCAGGTCCTCCCCGCCTCAGGTCCTCCCCACCTCAGGTCCTCCCCACCTCAGGTCCTCCCCACCTAAAGTCCTCCCTACCTCAGTTCCTCTCCACCTCAGGTCATCCCCACCTCAGTTCCTCTCCACCTCAGGTCCTCCCCACCTCAGGTCCTCCACACCTCAGGTCCTCCCCAACCTCAGTTCTTCCCCTTAGTTCCCCTCAGTTCCCTGCAGCATACACTGCTGCATGCTGCTAGATGTATTTACAATTGCAACATGTACATCGCGTATTTCGCTTCTCGTTCCCAGTGTTTTAGCAGTCCCTGGCTGCCAATCCAAATCAAGGACCTCTTCTCACCTTGATACAGACCACCTGGTAGTCTTTGTCATCGAAGGCGTGCAGCGCATCGTGCAGGTCGGACACCACGGAGCCGATGGTGCCAGCCTCGCCGACTTCGTTGAAGTCCAGCCGGTGCGAGCAGCCACCACCGTCCTCATCATCAGCTCCATCATCGTCATCTCCAGCCTCCGTTTTCTCGGCGCTGAGCTCCGATTTGTTCGGCGTCTGTTTACTAATCGCCGCCGAATGATGGTCGCTATGGCAACGGACTGGGCGTGGATCGTCGGCCAGGCGGAGCGCCGGTCGGCGCAGCGCCCGGTAGCAGGCGAGGCTCTCGCGCCATCGGGCGCCGGCGCCACCGACGCCGCCGCCGCGCAGACTCAAATCGACAGCTGATCGCTCCAGGTTGGGGGCGCCCTGTAACCGTCTCGTCCGCAGGGAGCTCTCACTCAGCTATCGGCAGAAACTGGTTGTCTGCCGAGCTCACGCTGCTTCTGCTGATGCTACTTTTTTAATTGTCTTTTTTCGATTAAAAAGCCAGTGTGGCTGTTAGAGAGCGAACGAGCGGTCTTTGCTACCTGACAGCTCTGCACCTGTTCAAAAGTGGCCCAGTGTGCCTGTCTCTCTAAAGCAACAAATCTCTGCACTCGTTTATTGCTTCTCTCAGTACAGCTGGCTGCAGGCAGACCTGTCTTTTGCCCCGAAGATTTGCCCCGGGCAGTGAGACTGTGCGGCCCGGGGTGGCGTGCGAGCGGTTCGTCACGGGCGGCTGGCTGGTGGCGGGCTGCATTTTCTGCCCCTTACTGACTAAGATATCTTAGATGCGAATAACTACTCTTTCGGGCTTTGAGCACGCGACTTCGGGTTGGCTCTCTTAGAAGGGGAGAAGAGTGGACGGAAGTTTTTCCTGGGAGCAGAAAAATGTACAGTAGATGTACTTGTAATATATAGAATGGAGTCAGTGAGTCTCTGTCTGTCTGTCTGTCTGTCTGTCTGTCTGTCTGTCTGTCTGTCTGTCTGTCTGTCTGTCTGTCTGTCTGTCTGTCTGTCTGTCTGTCTGTCTGTCTGTCTGTCTGTCTGTCTGTCTGTCTGTCTGTCTGTCTGTCTGTCTGTCTGTCTTAGTGTCTGTCTGTCTGTCTGTCTGTCTGTCTGTCTGTTTGTCTGTCAGCGGCAGCGAAACCCTCTGAGTTAACTTTGAATATAGTTCGAATTAAAATAGACGCGGCACGTACTACTTTTTAATAGCCGCGTAAGTAGCCGATGACAGTTTTTTTACAAAATTGTACTCAGAGTAAATTTACAATAATCGGAGTTGATGTGGAAGATATCAAACGCACTTAAAGCATTGACTTCTCACTACCCCACTCTTCTTAATCTCGCTATCTTCACGGTCCTCCGACACTGGCCTCTCAACTGCACCCAAATGCTCTCCCCGTCTTTAATAAGATCTACTAAAGCCTCTCCATGGTATAGGCGCCACGGAAACGTCAGCCCAACCAGCCAATCAGAATCGAGCAAGCAGATCACCAGTCGACTTCAGTGAGTTTTCATTGGCCAGTCACTCCAGGCAGCTTCATCGGGCATTGGCAATAAAACGGGACTGCAGGTTAAGCCTTGGCTGCCTACGCATATCAGAGCACTATCAATGCATGCCCGATGCCCTTTCCAAGAACGCGCTACACAATCACCAGGCGGGATTCTTTTGATCCCAGGAAGTTTGACACGACAAGGCTGGCCAGGACTCAGCGATTAACAACTCCGGCTTATTTAAGGTAGGAATTCGCTACAATATGCTGCACTTTTTGAGCACTTTTCCTTCCCTCTTTTCATCTGCTCTTAGAGTTTATGATGCGGCCCATCTCAACCGGGTGCTCATCCAATACGCATTTCATATGTCTTCCCACCTGCTGCACTCCCTTCAAACCACTCTGCCCTCTACATATTCTCCCCATCTAACTATTTTCCCTTACCTACTCTCCATTCTGTCTACTCTCCATCTCACTCTCTACTCTCCCATCTGTCTATCTCCCATCTATCTACTCCCCTATTTATCTACTCTCCCATCTATCTACTCTCCCATCTGTCTACTCTCCTATCTGTCTACTCTCCCATCTATCTACTCCCCATCTGTCTACTCTCCTTTCTGTCTACTCTCCCAT